>WSFP011415991.1:0-23736 GCA_009831015.1 Picea engelmannii
GTGAGGCAATATGAGAGATGAGGAGGGAGGAGAGATATGTGGGTTAGAGGGTTGTTGGGGGTGAGGGTGGGATGGGATAAGGGATATGAACTTGATATGAGTGAACCTGATAAGGAGAGACAAGGAGGAGTGTTGAGTGAGGTATACAATATTCTAAGTGTAAAGTATGAGAGAAGAGAGGAGTGGAGGAGAAATGGAGAAATAAGGAGAGGGTGGAAAATCATAAAATATTCCAAGTGTTGAACAATAAGAGAGGAGAAGATAGTTATGAGAGTAGTATCGGAGAGGAGAGGATAAGTTTGACGAAAAATTCTAAGTGTGGGACAAGATAATAAGAGAAGCCCCAAGACTATGAACATGGCGAGATGTTCCAAGACTATGAACATGGCTCCAAGTATATTTCAGGAAACAAAAGGTTCCAAAATGGTTCCAAGAATTGAATGTGGTTCCGAAAAATCGGTCATAGTTCCAAGAAAATTATCTTTGTTCAACATGGAAGAAGTGTTTTTTTCTGGTTTGATTAAAACATGGATATCTTGAGAATATGAACTTGGATTTTGAATCCAAAAAATGTGTAACGAATATGATACCAAGGGATACACAATGAAATTATAATAGTTCAAAATTTTTCTTCTTATGATGTCAATGTTATTATTATTACATGAGCGGGAAAACACATGTGACCAATTTTTTATCAACAAGATCTAGAGTCATTATTAATAACTTGGGTCTTGTAGTCATCAGTGGCAGGTTCTCTTGCTATTAACAATGGGAATACATCAATGTCCCCTAATCAATATATTATACTAATCCTTTGACATTATATCCTCTATTCACACTTTTTAGATTGTACTATGTACCTTGGAACCCTTTATCATTATCGGTGGGTTGTCTCAAGTTTGTTCATGTTATACATGGATGACCAATAACCAAATGATGTCTCATGATGTTCGACTTCAACACATCTATTTGCATAGTGTAGACTCATACCACATCGATTGATTTTAAGACCTCGGGAATGTAGTAGCATCACCTCTATTATATTGATTCCCAAGTTGTATTTAGACAATACCACTACTCACATCGATACTTGTGAAGGATCAGTTATCTAGATCTTGCCTCTAGATATCCTTCACTAATTCTAAAACATATATCCACTATGTATCTCTTTCATGGCTATGATCTTTGTTTGACATGAATCCACTATGTATCTCTTTCGTGTCCATGATCACTTATTTCCATATATACATTCTTCATGAATCCACAGTGTACTTGATTGCTGACCATGCTTATCACCACACTTGATCACGGGTATGCCTACCTTGGGAATAGAGTATTCTAACTTGTTTCTTTCATTGGCTTCTATCCTTAGATTGGATTCTGGTGATCTTCACCCTAACTTACTAGTCTCTGAAGATTTATAATGTATTTCAACCATCAATTGCTCTTCTAACCTCACATATTACAGGGCATCTATTATAGCATCAATTTCCACCATTGAAACATTGATTATTTTACTGGCCTAGTCTATATCTTACTTACAGACACCTTTTCCCCATACTCCTTGAGATCTTCTAAAAAAACACTTTTTTTGGAACTTGTACGCACCCTAGAAGTTATGTAGCACATGTATACATGGGTTGATCTAAGGAAATTTGTGTACATGTTAATAAATTATATATATATATATATATTCCTAATTAAAATTTGAGTTACGGGTTTGGTTAGTTGTATAACTCCTTTTACCCATACTCAATTGTCTCTAACCAACTAGGGATAGATTAAATAGAGCATTTGGTCTAAGGATAAAGGTAATGATTTAGTGCATATCAAAGAAAACAATAAATAGCTATCCCCACCATGTCTGTAAGCCCATATACCTTCCATTTTATATTGGTTCTTAACCTAGAAACCCTTGTTTCCAACCTTCTTTTAGCACCTTCCTATTTGACCAAGAGTTTCTCTATATTCTCCTTGAGTCTGTTAGTGAATTGAAGTTAGGTCCAACCTTTATAGAAGGAGATTTGGTGGAGGGACCCAAAGTATTTTCGACGGGGCAATGCTGCAACAGTATGTGTATACAATGTAAATTCCAGACTGTCAAATATTTATAAGATGCGCATTCCTTTGAAACAGTGTGTTTGTAATATTTAAATTGTAGTTATTTGATATATGATGTATAGAACACTAGTTTCATTGATTTCCTTTTGTATTTACTTGAACTAGTGGGTATTTATTAGTATAACTACCTCTCCTCATATAATTGCATACTTGAATATTTTTCAAGTTGTAGAGGAAACTATTAGAAACAACAAAAAGATTCAGGTATTCTGGAATGACATCGAATGTAGGACTGTCGATGAGATTATTTTTCTTCTCCTCAAGATAGTTATTTATTTCAATAGAACTGGTTATAAAATATTTTTTGCATGTTATCTTTGGGAATATATTCACGATTATCAATTTTATACAGTAATCCCACTACTATAGGGGATTTTCCCCAAAATCAAAGAGTTCATGTTTTTCCTTGTGGATTCATAGCCCCATCTCAACGGTGTCCTGTTGTAGAAAGACCTAATTCCATAGTGCCTACATCTAGGAGGAATGTCCATTGTCAACAACTAGACGATGTAAATTATTATTCAAGATAAGTGTTATGTTATATGAGTTTTATGTAAGTCTCAAACCTATGAAGTAAAGAAATGCATACAGATTCTTAAGAAAAACATAAATTAATCAATGGCTCATACACACAGTACACAGAGATTTATGTTGGAAACCCTTAACCGGGAGAAAACCATCCTTCCTTGGTGTCGCACCTTTCAACTCTTCATTGTATTAATTTCACCATTCACAATAAAATATATACAATATTTTAGGTATTATGTAGCTACCAAAACCACAATCCATTAATCCGAGATTAATTTACAAAACCACTAAAAATAGAAAAATCCACTACAATAGCAAAAACCGCCCAAATGTTATTTTGGGGGACGCTTCCCTAAACCCTGACGACTTCAGGATACCTTCCAGAGCCGAACGCTATGCGTAACCAAGGGGGGCCAATCCTATCCCCCTCCGAGACACCCCCAGGAAAGCGCACATGACACAAAGGGCGAAGGAAGTTGGGATCGCCAGACGTAGTTTTTGAATCTAACACACCCACACACACACATGCAAAGAATATAACACATAACCAACATTTTACATGTTATTTATGATGCGTACTTGTGCGTTGATTTTAATTATGCTTAATATACATACTACATTTAAATTTATGTACATTTACATAAGTTAGCATGAGCACGAATTTCATTATACTTGATGAATTGCATTATATGAGAAGGAAAAATAATTATACAGTACAAGAGATGTATGGTATGGTGAAGTGAAGGAAATTTGGTGAAAATTTCTAGTGCCCCACCATCCTAGAAGGCATATGGGTGGTTGGGTATATTACAGTTTATTTGTTGGTCGACTCACTTACACATTGAGGTTTTTCCTTATGATATATTTATTGCTTAACATGAACACCAAAGTGACACATCCTTGTTTTTATTTCTAAACATATAACGTTGTTACCTATGAGTGTTTTTTTTTGTGAGAATCTTAGAATTGGAGAAACAAACCATAAAAACATAATTGAACTTACCTCCAATGTGGGTTCCATTGGAATTGGCACCTCAAGCAAACCAACAAATATTCAAACCAAATTTGAACTATGTATCAATAAGTTTGAACTCTAAATTTCATAGACATTGAATTCTAATTGTCCACAATACGCATCCATGTTGACAAAATAGACAAGTCATAGGCCCATTGTTTACATATTAGGTTCCTAGATAGGAGGAGTTGATGACTAAGGTTTTCTTACAGTTTACCTATCTAGGGTTTGGATAGTACTATTGTTTTAAGATGTGGTGTTTACTTTTAATTCATATTATACACATATATGAGATGTTCTTATTTTCCAAACTTTGTGTACTTACATATTTTATATTTAGCTTTTGTTCTCATGATGATTCAGTAGTTTCTGTTGTCGGTTATGCATGTTGATTTGAAATAACATTCAACATATTTTTTAAGTGATTTAATAAACATATAGAAGATAAATAAATATGTTTATGGATGTAATAAATCTTTTGTAATAATTATTTTCAAATCTTGTATATGCTTGGGAAGTGTGGTCTAAGAATTAACAGATTGTTCTAATGAAGTAAACTTGTTTAATATTTGTTTTCTTGGGACACCTTGTGAATTGGGATGAAAATAAGCAAAGTATACATTGCTATAATTTATATTCCATATTCAGTCCTAAGTTTGAAATCCCATAGGAAACATATATGGGAAACCTCAAGTTTGCGGTAAAATTTCTAAATATGCACCAATTTCCCTACAAAACAATTCAACATGGTATCTGATCTTATTTAACTGATATAACTTTCTTGGTGAAGAGGGAATTAGGTGTTTTAGTTGTTCCATGCATGGAAGAGCTACTTCACCTAGTACAGGTCATTGGGTGTGAAGCCCTAGTGTTCTTGGGAGAAGCTCTTAAACCCTATAAGGGTTGTTCTACTTTATTTATTTCTTAATTTTTTTGATGCGTGACTTATATTTGTAAGGATGACTACTTTCGGTCTTAGAGAGTGTGACAGGTTGGATGGTGCTTCCAATTTACACATTGGAAGTGTATATTGCAAATGATTTTGGAGGAGGCCAATCTTGGAAAACATATTTAAAAAGAGATTGTTGGACCTATCAATCTAAAATACTGGCCATTCATGCTGTTGGAAGAAGGTCAAAGTGGAAAGAAGGACGATCATGGGGAAAGAAAGCGTGCAGAAACTGAAGTAATAGCTGGAGGAAAATACAACACACACACATGCAAGAAGACGTGCACAAGGAAAGCGACAATTGGAAGGAAGAACACACATGCATGGGAGGAAGACCTAACATCAGTAGGGTTATGGTTTTGGTAATATATTGTAAATGGTTGAAGAGCCTGAAACATAGAAATATAGATACGTAGGTATCATAGGGGGTTCCTTCTTGTTAGTTCAGTTTTGTATTGTTCCATCTTAGATATGTACGAATAAATGCGATATGTAATATGAATATGAACCATTTTGTAAGTTGTTGATATAGAGAGGAGGAGAGAAGGAATATTTGAGGATTATATCACATGCTAAGGACCCTGGTGTGATCTATCTCGCCTCATATAGATATTACCCATCAAAGGAGAATTGTAAGCACGCGACGCTGGATATGCAGAACTACCATAATAAAATAGATAAGAACCAAATCTTTGTGGATGTAACCCCAGGAGGGGGTGAACCATGGTAAGATCTTTGTAATGGGCTGAATGCATGCATATCTTTACCATCTTTTCAGTAGTTATTTTTTATGCTTAATGAATGAATGAGTTGTTACATTTCTTGATTAATTACTATTGCAATACTGAGGGAATAAGTCGTGAATAAAAGTAGGTCGTAATCACAAGTTATAATAAGTGGTCTGGAATATAGATCGCATATATTGTGCTCAATCCTAGGATGTAAACACACGAGTCTTACAACCACCCATTAAAGCTATCTCGGGTCAGACTACGCAGTGCATTCTGTGTACTGCGTTTCCTTTTGGTTTACCAGGAGGGCCAACAATTTTAGAGGCTTTTGTTGGAAACCCAAAAGACATGAACCCTGGGTCAATAACTCAGTTGATAGAGTAGAGCCAGTAACTAGTAACCAACAAATGGTTATGTTGTCGTTGGAAGGAACAGAGGATGATTGAGTAGATGAGATAGGAGGAACGGGAAATGATCAAAGAAAAGAAGAGAGCAATGATACATTAGAAGGGGATGTTGAGACCGTGGAACCCCACAAAAGAAAAAAATGAAGCTTGGTTGAGAAACAAAGAGCTAGAGTTTGCACAAAAAGATAATAGAAACCCTAGAATCACACCTCACAAATATTTGGACAAATACGTGTTTACTTATTTACACGATGTATTTTTCTATGATTTTCTGCATCTACTGTAGTAGTGGATACTAAGGTTGAAGGATAACCATACGACGATCCAGATTCGACAACTAGAGTGGACCCCAAAACAGATTGGGTAGTTATAGCAGGTGAATAACAAATTCACCCCCGCAATGGACTTTTGGCTTGACAGTATTGTGGCAGGCTTCATACCAGATTTTGTTGTGGACACAATGAACTCATACAATGCAGTGGAGAAAGAATTTCTATGCAGACCTCAAGCAAGGTAAATTCAATCCCTATATACTTCTATTAAGATACTATTATATAACAAAGGGGTAATGACAATGGAATCAAATAGCTAAAATTCCCTGCATGCATGGGGGAAGGGGGGAAGCACTAACAAAGTGAGGATAAATGGAAGGAGGGAAGGATAAAGGAAAGAAGGAGGAGGAGCCCTTGGACTTGATCATGATGGACGTTGACCATATCAAGTGTATCTTGGCGTCAACGGGAAAGATGCGTAGTGGAGCACCCTACCAATACAAGGTGAACACCAAGAATAGAGCTATAGCCGTGAGGGAAGGCTTGGTGAGAGATGAGGAAGAGGTAGAGGATCTCCGAGCTGTGGAGTAGATTGAAGAAATCCTACACGCAACATACGAGAGGAAAATGAGAGGTCCAATAATGGGAGGAGAAAGCAACCATCCTATCCATATTAATGTCAATGTGGAACACGTAAACCCATGCATGACTAATACACCAAAGAGAACACCACCATTTAGACAACCGCAGTTCGAAGGAAGTCTGACAGAAAGAAGTACATCTACACAAGGAACAACAACTAGAGGAGCCAGTTCATGCAACACTATTCAAGTATCTACACCACATGGAAGAGGTAGTAGTTCAGTATTCAGAATGGTAGGACACGATCCTACCATCAGGTTACCAGAATTTCAGGGAGAAGCAACAGAAGACCACAAGAACCAATTGTTCATTTATGAAAATATATGGTAAGAAAAATAGATCACTGATGAAGATACCAAACTTGCGTAGCTAGGTATTATGCTAAGAGACCATGCACTAGAGTGGTACATGATTCTAGACACAAACATTTCCCCTGGGACGACCAGGACACTAGCAAACATTAAGAAGTTGTTGATTAATGATTTCGAGAAGCCGAGTTCAAAGGATCAATACATGAACGAGATGATCAAAATAAGACAGAAACTAGGAGAGTCTGTATGGGATATTGACCCGAGATTCAAGCGACTGAAGGGAAAGTTAAAATACCTCATGACCGATATGCAACATCAGCACCTGTTTGTCAATTCACTACTCCCACACTTAAAATACCATTTACGAGTACAAAAATTCCAAACGTAGGCAGAGGCTCTACAGGAAACCTTGCAAATGGAAGAAAGCCAGTACCAATAGACATACCTAGCTATCGAAGAACTGAAGGAGGATTTGAAGAATCTCACATTCCAACTGAACCAGAATAAGAACACGGAAAAACCAGAAGTCGTTTGGTGTACCACGTGCAAGATGGAAGGACACCATAAGAATGAATGTCCAATGTTCCCACACTATATGGAAGTAGGAATGTCGAATCCATTACCAATGGGAGGATTATGGTGTGAAATATGCAAGAAACCGAGTCATGATCTGTATCACTCCATGATGATGCATAAATACCAGATAGCTCCAAAGACTTCATATTGCACCTTTTGCAAGTCAGTGGGCCACGGCGATAAAGATTGTCGGACTATGGAGCTGATGCGAGAAAGAACATCAGATGCATATAGGGTACAAGCCAAAATGATGAATGGGCAAGCAATGCCACAGTTCAATCAAGCCCCAGTGCCATACACCACTGCGCAAAAATAGTATAATACTACCCAACAACAATATAATAATGTGCAGCCGCAGTACAACCCGGCACAACCTCAGTACAATATCGCACAGTATAATTAGGCACCTTAGTATAACGCGCCAAGAGGTGATCGAGAAAGCTATAGAGGAGGAGGATGAGCCCGAGGAGGTTTCAGATGAGGTAGAGGACCAATCACATGTCACAATTGTCAGCAAACGGGACATTATGAAAGGGAATTCCCACATCCACAAACAACTTGTATGTATTGTCATGCATCGGACCACGATACAGAGGAATGTCCGACACTACTAGTGAAGATTTAGGAAAAGAGGAACTAGAACAATCAGAATGTTCAGTGGATTTCAGCCAAAGCAAGGGATGAAGGATGGAATATCAACATAGCTACTTGTGGAGGAGCTAAAACAAGCAATGATGCAGTTCGACAGGAACCAACGCAGAACCAATGGGTAAAAAATAACATTGAACCAAGAAATCAGTTCAATGCACAAAAGGAAAAGGAGACCTTTAAAGAGGCCATATAATAATTTAATAAGGAGGACACAATGTCGACTTCAACTGCGCAACCACACAAGGAAGAACCAGAATATGAGATGCCTCCATCATTGGATCATACCAATGAAATGAAACCCACAGGACAAGTAAGTGAAATAAAAATATTTTTGCAATCATGTGTAAAAGTATTAAGTGATCCATCATCTATGAAAATATTTCAAAACAACCTAGAAAAATGTAGCACTGAGATGGAAGGAAAGCTAGAGCCTAAAACAGTTAATCACCTACACACAAAAAGAAGAACAAGTAGGGAATTTAGACTGAGTTCTAACATTGGGGATTTCAATATGGGATACATTATACTATATCTAGGATCTGAAGTGAATGTATTACCAAAGAATACATGACAATGCAAGGGAGAGCCCACAATGGGATACTCACCTATTCAATTGAAACTAGCAAACCAGCACAGAGTCCTACCAATAGGTAGACTGAAAGGAGTGACAATAGATCTTGATGGAGTGTGCACTAAAGAAGATTTCGAAGTCATTGAAATAGTAGACGACACAACACCTTACCCGGCATTGCTTGGTCTGGATTGGGCATTCAACAACCAGGCCATAATCATTTTGAAGACCAAGAAAATGGAATTTGAGTCCGGAGAATATAGGGTCATTGTGCGATTAGAACCATCAGAAGGGGAGAGGTTTGTAGAACCTACTTGCCTAGATTTAGAGGAAATCGTCTAGTTGTAAAGAACAACTATGTGGGATGAGGATTAGGTAAACCTAATTGCATATGGGGTACTCAGTTGGCGGAGCATTACTTCATGCACAACAAAATCAGACAACGGTTTAGAGAACTGGCAACAGAGGCTACAGGAAGTATCCACGCGAAGATGTGCAAGAATAGACCTCGTAGTAAGATGGATAGGTATATAAATAAAAGAACCACCCAACTTCCATAGAATAAATGATTTGGAAACATTCTTGACACAGTACGTAGACGAAGTGTTAGAGAACCAGAGACTATTAGCACTTGACTTAGCACTAAAGGCCACATCGACAATATGGTGGAACGCAGACAAAGAGACAATCAAAGACTGGTACCAATGTAAGCGGTTTATGTGCATAACGTTCGGTGCAGAACAAAAAAACAACAAACAACATAAATATGAAGGACACAGAGCACCAAAGGAACACTTGGAGGCATGTAGAACACTGTGGAAAATGCACCACCAGAGGAATGGCCTCATCACTTCATACATACTCTAGAAGGAATACCAATGAATTAGTATACGAACCAGGAATTGCACAAAGGAACTACGACATGGATGACATTGCGACATAATTTCACAGTCACTTTCTCATTCGAGCATGAGAACCCCAACATAGATGCAACCCTTAAATGGATGAGAGGACTAATATTCCTCAAAGAACCAGAAACATAATTTATCACAGAAGATAAACAATGGAATAAACAGATAGTCAAGGAATTGTTGTCATGTTACCATGTACAAGAGAAAGCACTAGACGAAGATGATCCGAGCGATATTCAGATCAAAGAAGTATAAGTCGAAAGAGATGTGGAGGGCCCAACCATCAAATCAGAAGTCATTTCCACGCCAATCAAGGTAAATAAAGTTAACATCGAGACAACTGAGTAGCCCAAAATGGCCAACATTGGAGATTACTGGGATGATCAAACAATAGAAAGTATCACGGAGTTATTACTCGAATATAGTGACCTCTTTTCCACAACATTCACAGAGATGAAGGTTATATCCGGAGAAATAGGAGAAATGAAGATACCACTCAGACCTGAAACGAGACCTATTAGACAACAACCCTATAGACTGAACCCTATATATAAACAAAAAGCTAAATATGAGATCGATAGGATGCTCGAAGCCGACATCATAGAATTGATTGAGGAGTTGGAGTGGATAAGCCCGATGGTAGTACAGGACAAAAAACAAGGAAGAGGGATCAGGATATGCATCAACTTGAGGAAGTTGAACGATGCATGCCTACATGACCCATTCCCTACACCGTTCATAGATGAAGTGTTATAGAACGTGGGAGGACATGAAGCTTACTCGTTCACTGACAAATTCTTAGGCTACCATCAGATTAAGATAGCACATGAGGACAGACACAAGACCACATTTGCAACAGAATGGGGATCTTATCAATACACTATCATGCCGTTTGGATTGAAGAATGCATCGACAATATTCTCCAGAGTAGTCATTGCTGCGTTTAAGGAATTCATCCATCAATTTCTTGAAGTATACCTGGATGATTGGACAGTCTACAGGCTATTGAAAAACCATGTGGAATTTTTATGATTGATGTTAGAAAGATCTAGACAGTGCCAGATATCACTGAATATCAAGAAATGCATATTTAGAACACCGTTTGGGATACTATTGGGCCACATAGTATGAAAACAAGGTTTATTAGTAGATCTGGCAAAGATTGCAGTCATTGTTAACTTTCCAGCACAAAAAAAAGTCTGTCAACTAAGAGCAATGTTAGGACACACAGGATATTATAGGACATTCATCAAAGGATATGCACAGATCATAGCACCAATGGAAAAGCTACTAAGGAAGGATATGAAGTTTCAATGGAATGAAGAGTGTCAACACGGTCTAGATAACTTGAAGTAAAAGATGGTTACCATGTCAATATTAGTATTTCTAGACTGGGAAAGACATTCCATGTGCATGTAGATGCATCAGCGATAGCACTCGGAGCTATCTTGGCCCAGCCAGGAACAAGAGACTTGGATCACCCAATAGCGTTCGCAAGAAGAAAGTTATCAGACTTAGAACAAAACTATAACATGATAGAAATAGAAGGCCTATCCATTGATCCAGGTGAATATCGGTGGCCACCCACCTTTTCCAACTGGCTCAAAACATTTTTTTGACAATTTTGGCAATTTACTATTTTTAACAGTTTTAACTTCCGGGGCCATTTTGAGGGCCTAAATGAAGGTTTTTCGGGATCAATTTTATGTATGATAGCTAAAGGAATATATATCCCCCAAAATGAATCTCGTTGACGATACCCTTCCAACGATATATCATACACCAAAAATAAAGATCGTATGCAAATGTTACGACCCTAGGAAGTTTATGTACTAGCTTACCCAAACGGAGCCCACATGACTTTTGGCACTTCATCTCCTAGGGTTAGGTTTTTGGATGTATAGGGTTTTTTTCATTCTTGTTTTTGTAAAAAGGCCTTCAGAGCCTCATTGTAATCATCTTCTTGCGAATGAGCTCAGTCGTCACATCTCTTATCAGAGATAAGCTGCCACCATTCCAACAAGCTTGTTTTCACTGCATTTTACAGTTTCAACTTATTTCCTTATTGAATAGAAAACCAGTTTTACTGTATCTCTGTTATTTTGTGTTAAGCACCTGTTAATAATCTGTAGTCATTTCGTTCTACTCATAAAATCTGAATCAACCATGGTCTATGCACTACATAAATTCAGACATTACTTATTGGGAAAGCACTTTAAAATTTTCACAAATCACTCAGCCTTGAAATACCTCGTCAACAAGCCAGTGTTGTGGGGGAGAATCTGTCGATGGGTACTACTATGCCAAGAATTTGACTTTGAAGTAAAATTTAAACCAGGGAAATTGAATGCAGGACTTGACCACCTGTGGAGGGTCACAAATGGAGAAGAACCTACGAACTTAGAATACAACTTTCCAGATGCACAGTTATTCTTAGTATAGATTTTGATGAATACTTCACAGATATCATTCAGTACTTGAGTATAGTTACTACGCCGCAAGACTATATAACTACGCAGAAGAAAAATTGGGTAGTCCACGTTGTTGAATATCAACTGAATGCCGAACAATTATATAAAATGGGTGCAAATAGCATCTTGTGAAGATACACGTTAGAGCATGAAAGACCAATTGTATTAGCAGAAGCCCATGAGGGAATAGAAGGAGGGCATTATGCGGGTAAATCTACCATGCATAAGGTATTTCACGTAGGACTATGGTGGCCAACGATTCACAGAGACTCGAAGGAGTACTGTCAAATATGTGATGTTTGTTAAAGGGTGGGAAAACCCAACAGAAGGGACGAGATGCCATTATGACCACAAGTAAAATTACAGGCATTTGACAAGTGGGAAATAGACTTTTTGGGACCAATCAACCCACCGGAAAAAATAAGAGGGGATAGGTACATTATTACTATGACAAAATATTTAACAAAATGGGTCGAATCCGCACCAGTAAAAGATTGCAGTGTAGAAACAACAACACACTTTGTTTTTGAACAAGTAATCACTCGATTCAGGTGCCCAAGAGTTTTTATGAGTGACCAAGGCACACACTTCATAAACAACACCATCCGCACGATGACTGAGGAGTTTGAAGTCCATCATCAGAAGAGCACACCGTATCATCCAAAGGAAAATGGCACAGTGGAAGCTTTCAACAAGATTCTGGAGAATGCACTAACACAGACTTGTAACGTCAACAGAGATGACTGGGACCTCAAAGTACCAGAAGTATTATGGGCCTACATGACTACATGCAAAAATTTGACAGGTCACATGCCATTTAAATGGGTTTATTGCCAAGAAGCAGTAGTGCCATTAGAATTTTTAGTACCCATCTTGCGCGTAGAAGCTATCACACAGATGACAGAATGAGGTGCAATACAGGAGAGACTGAATCAGTTATTGACCATGGAGGATGACCAAATCTTGGCAGGATTCCATCAAAAAGTGCAGAAAGAAAGAGACAAAGATTGGAACGATAGACACATCAAGAAGAAAATGTTCAAGGAAGAAGATCTAGTATTGATGTATGACAACAAATCGTTATATCACCTAGGAAATCTTAGAATGCATTGGTTAGGACCATACAAAGTAATATCTGTCACAGATGGAGGCATTGTACAGTTAAGATATTTAGCAGGCATAGAACTCATAGGAATGATCAACGAGATCCGACTAAAGTTGTACAAGGGAAGTCGACCACCTCCCACGCAGTAAAAAAAAAGGAAACAAAACTAAAAAGGGATGCAAGAGATCAGGAAATTGTACGTAGAGATAATCTCTGCGCAAACCCAGAAATAGGAGTGTTAGGCTCAAATGGAGCCATTACAGGAACAGGTAGAAGAAGTACTGGAACAAGAAGAGGAAGATAAGACACAGATAGCACAGACATAGGTAGAATGTGTAGGATTCTTGAGCGAAAAAGTGGAAGTCCAGGTAGTGGACACAATCAAGGATAAGACCACGCAGGCACTAACACAAACAATTGAGCTCAAGGAAAAGTTATAGACGATCACAAAGGAGATCGAGGAAGCTCAGAAGGATTAGGTGGCTTGGGATGAGCCACATGTCAGTGTTGGGGGCCTATTGGCAGTAGACCAAAGTCGAAAGAAGGACAATCGTGGGAAAAGAAAGCATGCAGAAACTGAAGTAACAACTAAGTGAAAACACAGCACATGCGCATGAAAGAAGGTGTGCACAAGGAAAACAATAGTTGGAAGGAAGAACAACATGCGTTCATGGGAGGAATACCTAATTTCGGTAGGGTTAGGATTTTGGTAATATATTGTAAATGGTCGAAGAGCCCGAAACATATAAATATAGATACGTAGGTATCAAAGGGGGTTCCTTCTTGTTAGTTCAGTTTTGTATTGTTCCATATTAGATATGTACGAATAAATACAATATGTAATATGATTATGAGCCATTTTGTAATATGTTGAGATAGAGGGGAGAAGAGAAGGAAGATCTAAGGATTAGATCGTAGGTTGAGGAGGTTGGTGTGATCTAGTTCGCCTCATATAGATCTTACCCATCAGAGGAGAATTGTAAGCGCGCGACATCAGATATGCAGAACTACCATAATAAAAGAGCTAAGAGCCAAATCTTTGTGGATGTATCCCCAGGAGGGGGTGAACCACGGTAACATCTGTTTAATGGGATGAATAAATGCCTATATTTACCGCCTTTTCAATATTTATTTGTTATGCTTAATGAATGAATGAGTTGTTACATTGCTTGATTAATTACTGTTGCGATATTGAGGGAATAAGTCGTGAATAACAGTAGGTTGCAATCACAATTTATAATAAGTAGTCTGGAATACATATCCCATATCTTGTGCTCAATCCTAGGCTGTAAAAATGTGAGTCTTATAGCCATCCATTAAAGCTATCTCGGGTGAGACTGCGCGGCACATTCTGTGTGTTGCGTTGCCCTCTGGTTTACTAGGAACGCTGATAGTTTTAGAGGATTTTGTTGGAAACCTGAAAGACATGAACCCTGGGTCAATAACTCAGTTGATAGAGTAGAGACAGTAAGTAGTAACCAACACATGCTAACAAGAAAACCAATTAAAACATAATCATTATTGATTTGGTGAAGGATCAATTAATAAATCATGTGAGCACCTAATTTTTAGTGATAAATTTTGTTCTTACCTTCTCCAAAGTTCTATTGGATCAACATGGTCTCTCTGAGTCTATTTGGTTTGTTTTGTGTAGTATATTGTAAAAATATACAAGAGTTTGTAATAAGTCTTAAGGGGTGTCTTCTATGAGTCACAGTTAGGTCAAGAATTCAGTTTTTTTATGAAAAGCATGGTTTCTCGGCAACAAAGTTACAAAATAAAAAACCATTACCTTTGTTGAAGTTCTGAACATCTGGTAGCGAATTGTCACTACTAGAAGTTATACATTAGGGTTTAATGGGTAATTAAAGGTTATAATTATACTGAATAAGTCATGAAGATATTGAATGGGGATTCACTTGAAAGGTTATCATATGATGGTACATCCCAATATTTATAGCTATATCCTCCGAAAAATCCTCTTCGATCTTTGACATGTCAATTTCAAAAATATTTATCCACACCGCCCAATCACTGTAATGATTGCCCATTCATGATGTGACTTCGATGCATATCGGTTGTAGTGTTTAAAAATGATGAATTTTTATGCTCTTTTCTTAACTTAAAATGTAACACTATCCACTATTTATTCTAACTGTTGGCTTAGTGAGTTAGAAAGAGAAAATTTGTAGTTTGCAGGAAATGGGTAAAGGAGAAAATGTTGTACATATGGAACCAGAAGGTGTCGAGCTGTTGGAAGCATATTCTGATTTCGTTGATCAATTAAAATAGGATGGTTAGTTCTCTCTATGTGAAAAACTTTGAGGTTATAATCTAGAGGTCGCCATATGTAATACCCTTGTTTCCCCCAATTTGTAAATATAACTATAACTGGCCAAGAGACTATGGTGAAATAAATATGTGTGAATGTTTGATTTGATGAACTTTTGTATAAAAGGGTCAATGTATGAATTTTTTGTTATTAATAGAAAATAGATATGTGTTGCACAACTGCTGAAAGGGGGACGTTTTCCAAGATAGACCATGGATGATATGAGAGGGATGGTGAGGGAAACCAAGAATGGTTGATATGACCCTCACCAAACCAGTACCTACTAGGTGTAATTTCTCAACAGTCCTCTGACCCAGAAATGAATTACCAGTGAGGTTGGTAGTTGGAAGGCCCTTCTCAATATTTAATGAGGAGATGGGGCACAATACCCATCTGTAAGGCTTCCAAGCCTGGCCACGAGTTGGGGATTCAAACCCATGCAAACCTTCTGATGAAGGAAAGAAAAGAAGTAATTTGGGGGACAAAGGAAAATCTGCAAGGAAGCAAAGTAGAGAAAACAATCTTGAGAAGAGAAGAGAGTGTTGTTCGACTCTGGAGTGGAGAGGAAAATTGAGAAGCAAGATATTTTTGGTTGTAAGAATCCATGGGAAGGGTTTCTCTACAATTTGATAAATGAGGTTGATGAGTGACTGAGGAAGTGCTTGCACATACCTCCTTTCATGGAGTAGATAAAATCCATTTCCAAGTTCCTGTGGGAGGAGGAGAGTAACCTCCATCCCTGATTTTTGTGGAGAAAGGAGAAAGAATATCTATCAGAGAATCATGGTCTATCTTGGGGGTGGCCAACGGTAAATCTGTCAGGAGTGGTTGTGCCTATTGATGAGGGCCATGGATATGGGAATCTAGTGGAGATACCTCTCAACCGTTAGATCAGACTAAGGGAAGGGGTAGCACTAAGTACTTCGATGAAGTTCCATTTGAGAGAATAGGGGTGGTCTATTGCCAAAACTCCTAAATGTTGGAGTTGTGAAGTTAATATGGAAAATTGATAATAGAGGGATGTGTTTCCATAGATCAATTGATATATGAAAGTTCAAGTATTCGGTGGTATCATTGTGTAGACATAAGGACGTGCAATTTTCCTCGAAGCTATACAAACCAGCGTAAATCTTGGTTGTGAATGTTGGGTGCACATGGTGATAGATCGGGCATGTTTCAAAGATTCATAAATATGGAGAGGAAGATGGAAGATATACGTTGAACCCCCGAATGTCAAAGTTACAAAGTGATGTAGACCGTTGATCCAGATCCTTCGGGATACCTCTCAACAATCGATCTAGGGACTCCGTTGAGAATCCATCTTAACTTCCCAACAATTCGAGACACATCGTAGAGCGACACGTGGCCCCCCCTCTTGTCCCTTGTAAAATTCCATTCCTTGGACTCAAGTCTTTGGATGAGAGGCCACATGGAAGGAAATACATTAGTCTGGACACTTAGTGCTCCAAAAAAACTTGTAAAAGAGTCTTCAAAGTGTGAAGACTCCTCAGGTTGTGAATGATGAAGTAAATCTCAATCGTTGACAGGTAGAGGGAATGTAGCTCTAGATTCAATAGTCTGGAGACTTGGCTCTCGGAGGGGATTCGTGATGTTATGAGTTGATAATATCTGAAGCTCGGAGTTGTGAAGCAACGAGAGCCATGGATCTATGGATCTACATGGATAGATCTCGACCGTGAGATATGAAGGAATTTGGAAGACTGTTTGTCTAGAGTTGGCGTGGCTCACTGACATCATCCAGGGTGATGTGGACCCACAACTAAGGTGCCACGTGTCATTGGGATATGGAAATGTTTCATACGTCTTATGCCTATTAGAGCATGACATGTGTCACCCCCTAATGAGGACATGTGACACCTCTGGCCCTCGTCGCGTGCCCACCTCTAATTCATGCCTACTCAACCAACGTGGTTGGTGATGCAATCTGGACACTAGGACTCTGGGACTTCAGAAGTTCTAAATATTTGGGGTGTAGTATAGTAGAGGGACATTCAACTTTGATTGTTGATTTCTGAACGACGAAATGTTCAACATCAACATCGAATGTCGAATGATAAAAAAGGGACGTTCAACATCAATCGTCAAACGTTGATCGTCGAATGGCCAAGGCCACGTTGAGATATTTTGGGACTTCAAGGAGTATGCGTATAGTAAGAAAAGGCATGGTCAGCACCGAATGCTGAAGACCCAAACTAATAACGCCCAAATAACTTTGAGAGGTTGTATCTTGCAAACCAGAGGTGAGATTAGAGCCAATAACAGTCATTAGAAAGATATGGACGCGTATAAGAGGATGAAGACCTTAGATAGATGATTTGAGATTATTTAAAGGAGAAAAAAATTGATTCCCCATCCCTAGAAAGGGTATTTAGGGGTCGGGCATGTTACAAATTGGTATTAGAGCATGGAAACAACACTTGGTCTACTTGGTCTCATGCATGAGTCGCATAAAAATATTATTAGATAACTTTATGGGTTAACACCCTACCTTACCCCCCTTCTATAAGAAATTTGTTTGAACCTCTACTACATAGAGGAATGAAACCTTCTATGGTTGATAGACGTTTTGGAAGTTTGCAATGTTAATGTTTCCAAATAAATAAGTCGACTTCACTTTGCAATGATATGTGTTGCTCATGAATTGGTAGATTAGTAACTAACATAAAAAAAATTTATCAGTGCTCAAGAAGTCAGTGAACAACAGGAAAACTATAGCATAAGGGATGGTGACACACCATGAGTTGGGGGAGAGATCCCACAATAGAGAGGAAGAATATGATGGGAGGGCGGTGGAAACCCCTCTAGATTTGGACAAAACTATAAGAAGCCTCATGGAAGAATTACAGAGTTGTAAGGCTGACAATGAAAGGTTGATAAAGGAGCAGGAAAAGCAGAATAAGATTAATGCAATCCTACTACAAAGTCTATTGTATATACAAATGAAACTACAACATAGTCCAATTACCAGTCATGTGGACATGCATCATACTAAGAAAACTCCAAGTCCACTTGAGATAAAAAAAGCATGGTCCGTAAAGTGGCCACACTAGGAGGAGCACCTCAAGGAAGGCCCAACTTGGGGTCAAGAGACATTCACCAAAATATTCCTCTGAGGACACTGACAACTGTAAGGAATATTCTAGTGGAAAAGCTAGTTCCCATTCTCAGACGAGAGGCAAGAAGAGGAAACATTCCAAGAGTCATGACCCTGAAGAGTTCAAGAAATCCAAACTTCGATGGAGAGATCAAGAAGGGGGAAGAAGTAGAAGTTTGTCTACTCACTTTGAAGAAGTACTTCAGAGTCCATGACTACTCTGAAAACTTAAAGGCTCAGATAACCATTTTCAACTTGAATGGGAAAGATTCCATTTGGTGGGAGGAACTTAGGAATGTGAAAGGAATCCATGATAAGGACTTGTCATGGAAACAATTTGAGAAATACTTCAAGAAGAAGTATCTATCAGAAAAGTACTTTGATGGGAAGACCAAGGAGTTCTATGAACTCAAGCTAGGACAACTCACCATAGATGAATATATCAAAACAATTCTCGAGCTAATGAGGTATTTTCCCTACATAAAGGATGAAAAAGGAAAGATGCAACGATTTATTAGTGGATTACATCAGTCCTACCGGGACAAAATTGAGTTTGATGAGCCAAAGACTTTAGAAGATACTATTCAAAAGGAAAGGTATTACTATGAGCAATTCAAGAATAATACAAAACCCCATGAATACTAGAAGATGAAGAAAAAATCAGGATTGAAGAAGAAGGGGTTTAAATACTCGAGATTTAAGAACCATTGGAAGGGCTCTAGGATGATCCTTCCTAATAGGAGTGTGTATCAACAAATTGTTCCATCCTAGAGTGGAAAAAAACCATTCAGAGCAGTTCCAAGTAAGACTGATAACACGAAGAGAGAAACATTGAAATGTTGGGGTTGTGGAGAAGAAAATTTGTTGAGGGACTGTCTGCATAGGAAATAGAACAATAGGAGGCTCTACAACATCCAGGAGGCTACCGCTGTCAATGATATGGCTAGGAGCATGCCACAAATTTATGCATCCTTGGATAATAGACAAGATGACCACCAAGATTCAGTGGTGGAGATGGAAGGTACAATTTCCAACCATATTGTTTCCATTTTAATTGACCCTAGTTCTAATTTGAGTTATGTTTACCCTCAAATTGTTGAGAAATGTAAATTGCAACAAGTCAAACATGATAAATCATGGCTGGTATAACTAACCATTGGAACCAAAATAAAAGTAACAAAGGTCATACCAGTATGCCAATTCGTTATAAGTGGTTTTCCCACCCAAGAGACCCTAAACATACTTCCTTTAGGATATTATGACCTTGTAATTGGCATGGACTTGTTGGCTACCCACAAAACCAAGTTGGAATGTTACAGTAAAACTTTGGAGTGTTAAAATGAAGGAGGAAGAAGGGTAACCCTATAAGGGATTCAAAATCCTGTCTTAGTGAGACAAATATCATCTCTCCAAGTGAAGAAGTATTGCATAAAGGGATGTCCCTTGTATGCAATAGAAGTGTTGAACTCTGATGAGAACGAAAAACCTAGATGTTTGTTTCTTGTTTCTGAGTTATACCTTTAACATGATTGACCCAAGTTTAGGTCTACAAGGGACCCAAGTAAGTTGCTATAACTATCAGCCCTCTTGGTAAACCAAGAGGCAATGCAGCGCACAGAGTGCACTGCGGAGTCTCACCCGAGATAGTCTTGATGGGTGACTGCAATACTCAAGTGCTTTTAGTACAAGATTAAATGGGGATATGTTAGTTGTGCATTGAGAGTTATAACTAGTTATTAAATCAATATTATGTCATTCATCGATCTTGGTTATTCTGTTATTCTTTATGCATGCATGTAAATCAAAAGATCTAACTACGTCATCAAAGAATTCATTTAAGATCTAACCATTGACAGGAAAGACATAAACAATAATCTTTCCACACAACACATGATTTACCATGGTTCAACCCCTCCTTGGCTACATCTACAAAGATTTGGCTCGAAGGCTCTTTTATTATGGTTATGTCATAGATGGCTCCACGCGCACTTCAACTTCATTCAGACCTTCATAAAAAAAAGTCCTCGACCTTTACGAGGCTGACTAGATCGCACCAGGCTCCTCAACCTGCAATCTAACCCTCAAGGTCTAGTCACTTTTCCCTTCCATAGCTCAACAACTTACAAAAAGGTATCAGATCATCTCTGAGTTACAGACCTGTTACTCTATCTCGCGTGAGTAACTCATAACAACCCTCAAAGACACCGAACCCTCCCCTAGAACTCCTAGGTATCTATTTATATCTATTCTTGTCTCATCAACTGCTACATTCTCTTACCAAAACATTAACCTAGTTAGGTCTTCTTGCATGCTGGCCTTGCATGATTTTCTCCTCTGCATGCGCGTTTTCGTCCGCTTCTTTTCCTGCCAGTTGTCTTTCTTTCCCTTCTTCTTGCATGTGCACCTCACATGCTTTTCTTCCAATTGTCTTTCCTCCACATCATGCCTTTTCCCCAAAATGGGACTGTGCCCAACAAGCCCCCAACACCAAAATAATGACTCGTCCCGAGTCGTTGCTTGACTTATTCCACAGTCATTGCTTTCTTCCTACTTCAGATACTGCCTGTTGTAGTGCGTCATACATGTTTTTTATCCATTGGCACTGCTTTTGAGCATGAATTCTCTTGCCGACCATAATAATGACCACCTTCTCTATGATGGGAAACTATAGTATCTCTCTGCCTGTGGATCTAATATGCTCAATTATCTTCTTAGTTGTGTCACTTTCCATGACTAGTTTCTCCACCTTTTCTTGCAGGGGCTCAAAAATGCCTATCTTGTTGTCTTCTACGCTTACAATGCTTTATTTTCCAGCTATAGGGCCTTCAATTCAGTAGCAGTCTTGATCGTTTCTGGCATGACACTATTCTTTTTCACTGCTTCACCTCTGCCATTGCTGCGTGGAGATGATTTTCCTTCTCTTGGAGTTCCTGGAGGCTCCCATCCTCTAGGAGGTGAGTCCAAAGTTGTGTGCTCTTCTCTAACATCTTGGTGACTGTATGTATGCTTTGGTCGATGCCCTCCGCAGCTGTTGTTTCTTCTTATTCTCATTGTTCTTTGACTTCTAGAGGAGTAGTGGGTGTGACGCGCTCCTCCAACTCTTTGATATTCTCCTTGTATTCTTGGATAGTTTTCTCTATCCTACACAACTTCTCTTCTGATCACCCTACCTCCTCGCTTGCACTTTCAGGAATTTCTTAAAACAACATATGGATTTGTTGCTCCATCTCCTCCACTTTCTGTTGTGATAGCTCTTTCTATTGCGCTTCAAGGCTAAGGGCTTCCTTCATTGAGATATTATCAGTCTGGGATACCTGTAGGTTTGTGATGTCGACTCTTGCCCTGGATTGAATTTTCTATGTGGCACTCACCTGAATTTGGTACAACACTTTTGTTGGAATCTTGGCCAATGCCACATCCAACGTCTCGATGTATTTAAGGGGTTTTCGTGTTGTTTCTTCGTCAATGAACATCATCTCTGGTGTGACAATGAAATTGGGGCTCGACTGTGCTGCAAAATGCATTGTATTAGGCACTGGAACTGCTTCCTTATCCAATGTGGGTGCTTCTTTTGGTGCCTGTGTTGTCCCAATCCTTAACTGCTCCAGTGAAGTTTTCACCTCTTACACTTAATCGACGATTGAAGCCCTGTGATTCTTTGCATTATCCCAAACTTTATCCAGTCTCTCCTCGACTTCTATTTCCACTAGATCCACATCATCCACGGTTAGTGAGATATGGCTCTGTGACTTGTGTGCCTTTTCCTTCTTTCAACCACCACTGGTGTGCTCCCCTGATCGCTTTTCCTAGGTAGTTGATGGCTCGAGACTAGTGGGCCTCTGGGTATCCCCTGCAGTGGTTTTCCCTATTTCTCTAGCCTAAGGAATCTCTCGGGTTCCTTTCCCTTTTCTTCCTCCTCAAGGATTTCATGTGTCCCTGTGCTTGTTTTTTCCACCTCAGGGATTTCCTGGGTCCCTACGTCTGTCTCTTCCGTGCACACTTCTCTTGTTGAGTGTATTGGTGGATGTTCTATGCACGGTGGGGCCTATGTAGACCCCCTTGGTGGTATATTCTATGTGCACAATTTTTTCTTGGTTGGGGTGCTTCCCCCCCTCTTGGCCTTATGCACTCCTCTTTTTGGTTCCTACCTAGTTATTGTCTTTTTGGTGCACTTGGGATGATCTTCCATGCGTCTGAGTTTGTGATCTTGGTACTGCACTTGGAATCATCGATACCTTCCATTCCTTGGGCCACTCCTAGAACTCTCTTTTCATTTCCTCCTACATAACGCAATATTTGAGTTGGATCCATTCCTTGGCTTTATCTCCCTTTTCTTGCATCCACAAATTGTGGCGCTTTGCCCTAAAGTTGGCAACCTGTCCAAAATTCTGGACAGCCTCTGGTGTAATGCGCCATGTGTCTACAATAAGGTCCTACATCTTTGTGAAGTACCTCACAAAGATGTATGTGTTCATTTTTTTCCTCTTGGGGTCTATGCTACTGCGTAATGATATGTATTTTTCTGTGCCACACTTCGTCGGTATCTCCATATACTTGTTGTAGACCGGTTCTTTCCATCCAATGAGGCCAATGAGGATGAGTAACCATGAGTAGTGGAACTCAGAGCCCCAGTCTTGTGTGTCCTTGTAGTCCTCCAAGAATGAATTCAATAGGTATGGGCCCAACTCATCGAGATCCCCTTTTCACACTACGCGACGATGGCGACCACACCAGTCGATACTTCCTCTTTTCAGCACTTGCACATTAGTTTGCACCTGAGGAGTATGGTAGAAAACATTGTCACAGGATCACTAATGTCGCTGATTCTGATTCCCCTACTGCCTCGCTTTGCGCCATACCTAGACTTGATATCATCTGAGATGGCCTTGGCTCTTTTTTTTGTCATCCAAATACTGCTCCATATTTTCCCCATCCGTGGGTAGCCCTTTGATTCCTGCGATGAGGTCCATAGTGATAGGCACCAGCCTTTCCATCCATAAAATTTCACCATGTATGCATGCAAGCAAT
>ML862118.1:3106-23735 GCA_009831015.1 Picea engelmannii
AATGCTCCTACAGTCTATCTCTGTATAAGAAATAGTAAGTTCTCACATTTTCAGAGGTCACATTGGAGTGTATAACTCACATTTTGAATTATGGAAAATGGATACCTTGCACCCTTAAACAAGTACTTTCCATTTTCAGATCAGACATCAAGGCAATTAGGTTGTAATCTTTACTTTCAATTAATATGATACAGTGGCATGTCCCTTTCCCATAAAGCTATTCTCACTTTATTGTGTAATTCCTTGATCATACACATAAGTTGACAGTTGAATATATTTTGCTATCTTCACTTTGGTTGGTTTGTGTTGTCTTGATCTTGATCTCACGAGAGCACCGGAGCAAAGCGGGAGAAACAGAGACCCTAGGAAGTGATACTAAGGTATGTTACTTGTTCCTTCCTACTAGCTAATTCAATGGTCAAAACTTAGGGAAAGAGTCATGTCTTGTCCTGTTTTATTCTAGATCCAGGTGGATCTAGGGAGATCTGTTAGTGTCTACACCTACCGATTAGTCCGATAACAACATTGGAAGCATATAGAGTGCAGGAAGAAATGATGACTAGGCAAGCTGCACAACAGTTCAATCAAGTTCCATCTCCATACAGCATTGCACAGTAGCAGTATAATACTGTGCAACAACCATATAATAACGTGCAAACGCAGTACAACATGGCACAACCTCAGTACAATATCACATAGTATAATTAGGTGCCTCAATATAATGCGTCGAGAGGAGATCGAGCAGGATACAGATGTGGAGGACGAGTGAGAGGAGGTTTCAGACGAGGTAGAGGGCTAGTTGTATGTCATAATTGTCAACAACCCGGACATTATGCAAGGGAATGTCCACTTCCACCAGCGACTTGTATGTATTATCACGTATCGGACCATCACATAGAAGAATGTCTAACACTACTAGTAAAGATTCAGGAAAAGAGGAACCAGAACAACTAGAATGTTTAGTGGATTTCAACCGAAGTAAGGGATGAAGGACGGAACATCCATATAGTTACTCGCGGAGGAGCGAAAACAAGAAACAACATAGTTTGATAAGATCCAGTACAAAATCAATGGGTGAAGAAGAACATTGAACCAAGGAAACAGTTCAATGCATAGAACAAGAAGGCAACATTTAAGGAAGCCAGACAAGAATTTCATAAGGAATACATGGCGTCGACTTCAACTGCGCAAGAAAGCAAAGAAGCACCGGAGTATGAGATGCCTCCACTATTGGATCATACCAACGAAATGAAACCCATGGGACAAGTAAGTACAATCAAAGGCTTTTTGCAATCATGTGTAAAGATATTAAGTGATCCATCATCTATGGAATTATTGCAAAACATACTAGAAAAATGTAGTATAGAGATGGAAGGCAAACTAGAACCAAAAATAGTCAACCACCTACATACAAGAAGAAGAATCAGTAGGGAGTTCAGACTGAATGCCAACATTGGAGATTTAAATATGGGATATATCATACTGGATCTAGGATCTGAAGTTAATGTATTACCAAAGAAGACATGGCAATGCATGGGAGAGCCCACATTAGGATATTCACCTGTTCAACTAAAATTAGCAAACCAACACAGATTCCTACCAATTTGTAGATTGAAAGGAGTGACATTAGACCTAGATGGAGTTCGCACTAAAGCAGGTTTTGAAGTCATTGAAATAGTGGATGACACAATATCATATCCAGCATTACTTGGTATGGATTAGGTGTTTGACAACCAAGCCATAATCAACTTGAAGACCAGAAAAATGACATTTGATTCAGGATAATATAGGGTCATCGCGCCTTTAGATCCATCGGAAGGGGAGAGGTTTGTAGAACCTACTTTCCTAAACTTGGAGGAAATCAGCCAGTTGTACAGAACAACTACGCCTGATGAGGATTACGTAAACCCAACTGTAGATGAGATACTTAGTTGGCGGAGAATTACTTCATGGGAAACAGACTCAGATACTGGTTTAGAAAACTGGAAACAAAGGTTACACAAAGTTTCCACAAGAAGATGTGCATGAATAGACTGTGCAATAATATGGGTAGGCATGGAAATCAGGGAACCACCCAGTTTCCATGGAATAAATGATTTGGAAACATTCTTGGCATAGTATTAAGATGAAGTTTCAGAGAACCAAAGACTGTTAGCAATTTATATAGCACTCAAGGCCACACCAGCAATATGGTGGGGTGCACACAAAGAGACAATCACATATTGGTACCAATGTAAGCGGTTACTGCGCATAAGGTTCGACGCAGAACAGAAAAGCAACAAGCAGTAGAATTATGATGGACAAGGGGAACTAGAGGAACACTTGGATAAGTGAAGAATGATGTGAAAAATTACACCCCTAGAGGAATGGCCTCATTATTTCATACACACTCTAGAGGGCATACCAGTGAATTGGTGTACAGACCAGGAATTGCACAGAGAAACCACGACCTGGACAATATTACAGGAGAATTTTATAATCACTTTCTCATTTGAACATGAGAACCCCAACATAGATGCAACTCTTAAAAATAAAAGAGGGGTGATATTCATCAAAGAACCAAAAGTAGAACTTATCACAAAAGAACAAAAACGGAACAAATAGACAACTGACGAACTGTTTTCATGTTACCATGTGCAAGAGGAAGCACCAGATGAAGACGATCCGTGAGATATTCAGATAGAATAAGAAGAGGGAGAAAGAGAAGTGGAAGGACCACCTATAGAATCAGAATTTATTACCACATCGCTCAAGATAAATAAAGTCAACATTGGGACAAATGAAAATCCCAAGATGGCCAACATTGGAGATTATTGGGATGAACAAATGGTAGAAAGTATAACAGATTTATTGCACGATTACAACAACTTATTTCCCACAACATTTACAAATATGAAGGGTATAGTCGTAGAGCTAGGAGAAATGAAGATACCACTCAGACCTGAAGCGAGATCGATCAGACAGTGACTATACACACTGAACCCAATATATAAGAAGAAAGTTAAAGCTGAGATCGATAAAATGCTCGAAGCCAGAATCATAGATCTAGTGGAAAAATTCGAATGGATAAGCCCGATGGTAGTTCAGGACAAGAAACAAGCAGGAATAAGGATATGCGTCGACTTGAGGAATTTGAACGATGCATGCCTACATGACCCATTCCCTACACCTTTCATGGACAAAGTGTTAGAAAACGTAGGAGGACACAAATCCTACTCATTCACTGATGGATTCTCAGGCTACCACTAGATTAAGATAGCACAACAAGACAAACAAAATACTACCTTTGCAACAGAAGGGGTATCTTACCAGTACATAGTCATGTCATTTGGACTGAATAATGCACTGGCACTCTTTTCCAGGGTAGTCATTGCCATGTTTAAAGAATTCATCTACCAATTTCTTGAAGTATACCTAGACGATTGGACAGTCTACGGTTTGTTGAAAGACCATGTAGATGTCTTAAGGCTAATGTTATAAATATGCAGACAGTGCCAGATATCACTGAACATAAAGAAATGCATATTCGGAACACCATTTGGGATACTATTGGACCACATAGTGTGAAAATAAGGTTTACTAGTAGATCTTGCAAAGATCGCAGTAATTGTTAACTTACCACCACCTAAAACAGTTTGTCAACTAAGAGCGACATTGGGACATACATGCTACTACAGGAAATTTATCAAAGGGTACGCACAGATTACTGCACCAATGGAAAATATGTTAAGAAAGGAGACAAAGTTTCAGTGGAATGATGAGTGTCAACATGGTCTGGATACCCTGAAGGAAAAGATGGTCACCGCACCAATTTTGGTATTTCCAGACTGGGAAAAGACATTCCACATACATGTAGATGCATCAGCCATAGCACTTGGAGCTATATTGGCGTAGCCAGGAGTGGGAAACTTGGATCACTCGATAGCATTCGTGAGAAAAAATTTATCAGAATCAGAGAAGAACTAAAATACTACAGAGAGATAAGGGCTAGCTATGGTCTACACACTACAAAAGTTTCAAACATTATTTACTGGGAAAACACTTTAAGATGTTCACAAACCACTCAGCCCTAAAATATCTAGTAATCAAGCCAGTGTTGGGGGGGAGAATCTGTCGATGGTTACATCTATTTCAAGAATTTGACTTTGAAGTCATAGTCAAACCAGGAAAATTGAATGCAAGACCTAACCACCTATCAAGAGTCACAAATGGAGAAGAACCTACGAATTTAGAAGACAAATTCCCAAACACACAGTTATTCTCAGTCCATATCATTGATGAATACTTCACATATAGCATTCAGTACTTGAGCACATGTATTGTGCCACAAGAATATAACACTGCACAAAAGAAAAACCTAGTAGTCTGCGCCGCAAACTATCAACTTATTGCAACACACTTATACAAAATGGGCGTAGATAGCATCTTGCGAAGGTATGTGTTAGAGCATGAAAGACCAAGAGTTTTAGCAGAATCCCATGAAGGAATAACATGAGGACATTACACAGGCAAAGCTACCACATAGAAGGTATTTCATGCAAGACTATAGTGGCCAACGATTCACAGAGACTCAAAGGAGTATTGTCAAAGATGTGATGTATGTCAAAGGGTAGGTAAACCCAACAAAAGAGACGAAATTCCACTAATACCATATATAACATTGAAAGCATTCGACAAGTGGGAAATATAATTTGTGGAACCAATCAACCCACCAACAAAAAGAACAGGAGCAAGGTACATTATCACAGCGACAGAGTACCTAACAACATGGGCGGAAGCCGCACCAGTGAAGGATTGCAGTGCATAAACAACAACACACTTCTTATTTAAACAAGTGATCACTAGATTTGGATGCCCAAGAGTTTTGATAAGCGACCAAGGCACACACTTCATAAAAAAAAACATCAGCACTATGACTGAAGAGTTTGAAGTTCATCATTAGAAGAGCACACCATATCACCCACAGGCAAATGGCACAGTGGAAGCATTTAAAAAACCCCTCGAGAATGCACTGACAAATATCTGTAATGTCAATAGGGATGACTGGGACCTCAAAGTACCAGAAGTATTATGGGCCTACAGGACTACATGCAAATATTTGACAGGGCACACACCATTTAAAATGGTCTATGGCCAAGAAGCAATGGTGTCATTAGAAGTTTTAGTACCAAGCTTGCACGTAGCAGCGATCACACAAATGACAGAATGAGGCATCGTACAGGAATGAATAAATCAACTAATGAACATGGAGGGATTCCACCAACAAGTTCAAAAAGCAAGGGACAAAGCTTCACATGATAGAGACATCAAGAAGAAAACTTTCAAGGAAGGAGATCTAGTATTGATGAATGACCTCAAATTGTTTCAGCACCCAGGAAAGATAAGAATGCATTGGCTAGGACCATACGAAGTAAAATCTATCACAGATGGAGGATTTGTACATTTGAGAGACTTTCAGTGCCGAAAAAAGAGGGATGATCAATGGGAGTCGGATGAAGTTGTACAAGGACAGTCGACTACCCACCGCGCAGTAAAAAGAAATAAAAAAAAAAATCAAAAAGTACCAACAGAGGCACAATATGCCAAAAGACAGATAAGGAATGCATACTTAGGAACACAAACTCAAAGAGGAGAAGGACAATGGCCACGTGCAAAGGGAAACCAGCGGGAAACGGAAATATGACAAAAGAAATACGACAAGACGGATTTAGGTGGAATTGAAGGCTGGAAAGGATCAATGGGACACCACATTAATCACTCCAACTAGAGTCGGCAAGGCAGAGTAATGAAAAGTACGAAAGAGCCAGAGGTGTCACCTATGGCGGGGACATATGGTTGGACAAGCTCGTCTCGATAGACATAGAGCTTATTGCCAACATAACAGGGTTGTCATCCTGGGGCATGGATCCTGTGCAGTTTCTGGATGACAAAGCCAAGGAGAAAGAACTAGCAGAAGAGATGAAGAAGAAGTATGGCACCAACAGGGGGACAAGAGGAATAATTATCAAAAGGATCATTGATGCTGCAAAACAAATGGGCGCAAAAATCTTATCTTGTAAGCTGCTGAGAAAATGTCACAGGGAGGAAGTTCCAGCTGGGGTTGTCGCAATTGCAGTTCAGTGCGTTGAGGGCACCACAGTGAGCTAGGAACCCTATCTCTTGAACTTATTCCTAGATGACTGCAAGGATGCACAGGATCTAGGCACAAAGTTTTACTATTCATGGCTAATCATGTTAATAGCCTTTATGGGATGGAGAGAGCTAAGATATGTAACTTTTTGTACCAGACCCAAGCCAAACTAGGAAGCAAGATACTTACTGTTGAAATTCACGTTGGATGCTAGGAACACAAGGATGAATAGGTCTATATTTGAAGGATACCTACGCGGCCTACAAGAAGTCATATCCAACATGTGGAGGATCACACCACATGCTATCATGCGGTATAGGGACATCGCCAACTTCAAGGCCACACGACATACAATGTGGATACAGGTGTAGAAGGATCCCGATAGGCAATAGCTACAAATGCGCTACTGTATCACAGGGGGCAACATCAACATGGTGATCAAAGACTAGGAAGATGAATGGAGGATTCCATTCCTCACCCAAGACTTGCTAGAAAGGATAGTGGAAGAATAGGTAGGGTAGGGAGAAACACAACCTCAATAAGTCCTATTTCCCAAGAAATAGAGGACAGGCCAGACAAAGTCGAAGCAGATAGATGAAGGCACAACTAAGACAGGAACCCGGAAGGGGAAGAAGGAGAATATGCAGTCAGCCAAAGAACAATAGAAATAGGATGAGGCAAAGTAGGGGACTACACCAAGTCCCAACTCATAGGAACCAGGAGGAAACAAGAGGTCAACCACGCAGATAGGAGGAGCATGCAAGAAAATGAAGGCACAAAGAACACCTCCAGACTATACGATCACGGAGTACCATCGAGAGATGATCGCTCGAATGGTATAGGATTGTCTAGCTGAGGAATTTGACAATGTTGTGCACCATAGGGACATGATTCAAGAGGATTTGGCAGACATGAGGAAGTTCCTCAAGCAAATCGGGGAAGTACAGACTGCAGGCAATAGCATGGGAACAAGTCCATCCGCACCGCAGACAGAGGAAGGAGTGGAAGAATAAGAATGAGATCTAGTCCATAAAATACTGCAACTGAACACAACATTCCACATCACACCCAGTATGTTGCGCATGGACGAGATCGTGGGGGAGACACCCATGAAAGAATTAAGCCAAATATAATTGGTATTGTCGTAGATACCATCCAAGGCTCTACACAAGTTGCAGGTTAGAATAAACCATGAGGTACAGTCTCGTGCATGCAAATACTTATTTGAATTTCATCAAGCAAAAGAGAAGCACGATGCACTGGAAATAATATATGAGGAGGCTAAGCTCGAAACCCAAGAGGAAAGGGAGCGTGGGAATGGATTAGAGAAGAAAGTCGCAGGAACATACGAGAAGATTCTGAAGACCGTGTAGATGCCTAAAATCAAAATAGTATAAAATATTTATTAGATTGCGTAGGAAATTGATGAATATCATAAAGAGATTGAGAGTATCTAAGAGAAGCTCACACCTAGTACTCCACTAGCAGTGAAGGAGAAAAGGAAGCAGGAAGCAGTAGAACAACTACAGGACATAGAGAGACTAGTTAGCACAACAGTTGACTTGTTTGAGCATGCAGCACAACTTTGGACAAAGATGGAGGAGGATCAGAAAATGTAGAAGTGGGACAAGGAAGAAGAAAGGATAAGTGTAGCTATCCAAGAACTCAAGAAGAGGCAGAAGACAATGTACATCACAGAGTGCATCAAAGGGGCTCAGGACATGAAGAAAATGCAGGTAGAACTGACCAATGCACAAACACAGAAGAAGAAGCGTCAGGCTCAAATGGAACCATTTCAAGAGTGGGTAGCAAAAGTCCTAGCACAGGCAGAGGAATATAATACACATATAGCATAGACCCATGCAGAGTGTGTGGAATTGATTAGTGATGAAATTGCAGTCCAGATAGTGGACACACTCAAGGAGAAGACTGTGCAGGCGCTGACATAGGCAACAAAGCTCAAAGAGAAGTTTCAGACGATCACCAGGGAGATCGAGGAATTGTATTAGGTCGCTTGGGACAAGCCACATGTCAGTTTTGGGAGCCTATTGGAAGCAGGCCAAAGCGGAAAAGCAAGGTGATTTTGGGAAACATAGCATGCATGAGGAAAGCGACAGCTAGAAGGAAGAACAACATGTGCGCATGCAAGGAAGACCTAACGACGGTAGGGTTAGGCTTTTGGTAATGTATTGTAACGGCTGAAGAGCCAGAGAACATATAAATATAGATACTTAGGTATCATAGAGGTTTCATTTTTTCTAAGACTTGAGTTGTTATATTTTATAGAGATAAGTTGTTATTGTAGAAAGCGTTGTTGTAGCGAGCCGATATGTGATATTTTGTTGTATGATCTATTTTTTATAAGTTGTTGAGCTAGAGAGGATGAAGGAGGGTAGATATTGAGGGTTGGATCACAGGTTGAGGAGCCTGGTGCAATCTAGTCTACCTCATATATATCTTAACCAACTGTGAAGGATTGTAATGCGCACGGCGTTGTAGATGCAGAAATAATATAATAAAAGAGCCAAGAGAAAGGTATTTGTGGACGTAGCCCAGGAGGGGGTGAACCACGGTAACATCTATGTTATGTGATGAATGTATGCATATTTTTATTGTCTTCAGCAGTTATTATTATTCTTAATGAATGAATTGTTATATTTCCTACCCATTGGATTTGGCTTAAGTCCTTCAGCGGTGTCTGCCCCACAATATCGTCCATGCGCAACATATTGGGTGTGACATGGAATGTTGTGTTTGGCTGCAATATTGTATGGCATGGATCTCATTCTTCTTCTTCCAGTCTTTCCTCTGTCTATAGTGTTGATGGCCCCATTCCCATGTTTTTTCCTGCAGTCTGTACTTCCCCGATTTTCTTAAGGAACTCTTTCATGTCTGTCAGCTCCTCTTGAATCCTGTCCCTATGGTGCTCAGCATTGTCAAAGTCCTCATCTACACAATCCTGGACCATTCGAGCGATCATCTCTTCATCATCCTCTATGATCGTATAGTCTGTAGGTTCTCTTTGTGCCTTCATTTTCTTGCACGTTCATCTTATCTGCGTGGCTGATCTCTTGTTTCCTCCTAGTTCTTGTGAGTTGGGACTTGGTGTGGTCCCCTGTGTTGCCTTAGCCTGTTTCTGTTGTTCTTTGGTTGGCTTCATATTCTCCTTATTCCCCTTCTGGTTTCCTATCTTATTTTTGCCTTCATTTGTCTACTTTGTCTTTGTCTGGCCCATCCTCTGTTTCCTGGGCACTGGGACTTCTTGAGGTTGTGTTTCTCCCTGCCCTGTCTCTTCTTCCATTATCCTTTACGGCAAGTCTTGGGTGAGGACTGGAATCCTCCATTGATCCTCCCAGTATTTGATCACCATGTCGATGTCGCCTTATATGATACAGTAGCGCATTTGTAGACACTGCCTATCGGGATCCTTCTATGCCTATATCCACATTGTATATCATGCGGCCTTGAAGTTGGCGATGTCCCTATACCATGCGACATCCTGTGGTGTGATCCTCCACATGTTGGAGATGGCTTCCTGCAAGTTGCATAGGTATCCTTCAAATATGGACCCATTCATCCTTTTGTGCCTAGCATCCGATGTGGCTTTCAGCAACAAGTATCTCGCTGCCAGGTTTGTCTTGGGTCTAGTACAAAAAGTTACATATCTTGGCTCTCTCCATCCCTTAAAGGCTATTAACATGATTATCCATGAATAGTGAAACTTTGTAGCTAGATCCTACGCATCCTTGTAGTCATCCAGAAATAAGTTCAAGAGATAGGGTGCCCATCTCACTGTGGTTCCCTCGGTGCACTGAGTTGCAATTGTAACAACCCCAAGTGGAACTTCCTCCCTGCGACATTTTCTCAACAACTTATAAGATAAAAAAATTGTGCCATTTGTGTTGCGACATCATTGATCCTTTTGATAATGATTCCTCTTGTCCCCCTGTCGGTGCCATACTTCTTCTTCATCTCTTCTGCTAGTTATTTATCCTTGGCTTTGTCATCCAGAAACTATGCAGGATCCATGCCCTGAGATGGAAACCCTGTTATGTTGGAAATAAGCTCTGCATCTATCGAGACAAGCTTGTCCAACCATATGTCCCCGCCATGTGTGAATGCTAACAATTGTTTGACACACGCGCTTTCATACTATCCTCTGCTGAAGTTTGGTAGGTCTAACAAACCTAAAATTCATGTTTTCTCCAATCCTGTTGCCCAATAGAGTGGTTGATCAATCAATTCTCCAACTAGATTTGTGCCCACAGTCCCCATGTATACTCTCTTTGCAAATTCTAAAAACTTGTATGTGTCTGCTACATCGTGATCTGAGTATTTTAGCTTGTTGATATGACCCAACAAGTAAAATTCCACTCGTACCCCATCTAGTATACGTGGTAGGATGAGGGTTGCAATGGGTTTCTTGCAAGGTGACCTAGGTATTTGTTGCTTGTCTTTCTTCGACGGTGGTGGCTGGCGCGAGGTTCCAGTGACTCTCGGTTGTGTTTTAGAGTACCATTCTGGCCAACATGTGATGTCTTTGACTATTCCTTCCAGTGGGTGGTATGATATAGTCGTTTGAGACTCGTCTAACTCGATTGTTTCTTCCTGATTCGTCGTCGTTCCATTGACTTTCAAAGCTGCTTCGATGTTCTCTGGTTGCGCCTCCTTCAGGTTTTATGGGTCTTGGTTCAAGTTCTCCTTTACCTTTGTCGGTCTATCTATGTTCGTGCCCTTCGACGATGGTTGTTGGGTTTCTTCCACTATAGGTGTGGGGTTCACCAGTGTTGTGTCTGGGGATGGGATTTCATCGACATAAACGACCTCCGACGGCTTCTTTTCGCCTTCTTCTAATTGTACCTGTGACCTGGTTTTGACTCTGGATTGTATGGTACTTTGACTTGCTTATGTTTTCTTAGGTAGTGCCATGGTGGTGAATGTCGAACGTTTGCTAAGTTCAAATCATCTCTATGACCTCTGTGAACTCCGCTCTGTGCTCCTTAACCTCTATCGCTCTATGTTTGTTCTCCTTTCTCAAATGGACTCTTTGTTCCCCTGTCTGTGTGTTGTATGGGATTTGCATGAAGCTTGTCAAGGATGCTTCCTTAATTATGGGTTCAATGCACCTCCAACTCTTTTGTACTTTCCATTACTCTGTACCCTTTGATAAATTTCCTTTATTAAACGCTTCCTTAATTATGGCTTCAATTCACCTCCAACTCTTTCGTACTTTCCATTACTCTTCCTTTCTGACTCTAGTTGGTGCGATTAATGTGGTGTCCCATCGATCCTTTCTAGCCTTCAATTCCACCTAACTCTGTCGTTTCGTATTGATTTTGTCGTCTTTCCATTTCCTGCTTGTTTCCCTTTGTACGTGGTCATTTTCCTTCTCCTCGTCGAGTTTGTGTTCCTAAGTATGCATTCCCTATTTGTATTTCGATGCATTTCACCTCTGTTGGTACTTTTTTATTTGCTTTTTTTTTTTTTTACTACACAGTGGGTAGTCGACTGTCCTTGTACAGCTTCATCTGGCTCCCATTGATCATCCCACTGATTTATGCGCCTGATAAGTCTCTCAAATGTACAACTCCTCCATCTGTGATAGATTTTACTTTGTATAGTCCTAGCCAATTCATTCTTAGCTTTCCTGGGTGCTGAAATGATTTGATTTCATACATCAATACTAGATCTCCTTCCTTGAAAGTTTTCTTCTTGATGTGTCTATCATGCCAAGCTTTGTCCCTTGATTTCTGAACTTGTTGGTGGAATCCTGCTAAGATTCGGTCTTCCTCCATGGTCACTAGTTTATTTAGTCGTTCTTGTACAACGCCTCGTTATGTCATCTGTGTGATCACTGCTATGTGAAATCTTGGTACTAAACATTCTAATGGCACCATTGCTTCTTGGCCATAGAACAGTTTAAATGGTGTGTGCCTTGTCAACTTTTTACATGTAGTCCTGTAGGCCCATAATATTGCTGGTACTTTGAGGTCCCAGTCGTCCCTATTGACGTTACAGATCTATTTCAATGCATTCTCAAGGATTTTTTTAAATGCTTCCACAGTGCCATTTGCATGTGGGTGATATGGTGTGCTCTTCTGATGATGAACTTCAAACTCTTCAGTCATAGCGCTGATGGTGTTCTTTATGAAGTGTGTTCCTTGGTCGCTCATCAAAAATCTTGGGCATCCAAATATAGTGATCACTTGTTCAAATAAGAAGTGTGTTGTTGTTTATGCACTACAATTCTTCACTGGTGCGGCTTCCACCCATCTTGTTAGGTACTCTGTCGCGGTGATAATGTACCTTGCTCATGTTCTTTTTGTTGCTGGGTTGATTGGTCCCACAAAGTCTATTTCCCACTTATCGAATGCTTGCAATGTTATATATGGTATTAGTGGCATTTCATCTCTTCTGTTGGGTTTACCTACCCTTTGATAAACATCGCATCTTTGACAGTACTCCTTCAAGTCTTTGTGAATCGCCAGCCACCATAGTCCTGCGTGCAATACCTTTTGCGCGGTAGCTTTGTCTGCATAATGTCCTCCTACTATTCCTTCATGGGATTCTGCTAAAACTCTTGGTATTTTGTGCTCTAACATGTACCTTTGCAATATGCTATCTGCGCCCATTTTGTATAAGTGTCCTGCAATCAGTTGATATTCTGCGGTGCAGACTACCAAGTTTTTCTTTTGTGCACTGTTATATTCTTGTGGCGTAGTACCTGTGCTCAAGTACTGAATGATATCTATGAAGTATTCATCATCGATATGGAATGATAATAATTGTGTTTCAGGGAAGTTGTCTTCTAAATTCATAGGTTCTGCTCCATTTGTGACTCTTGATAGGTGGTCAGGTCCTACATTCAATTTTCCTGGCTTGACTATGACTTCAAAGTCAAATTATTGAAATAGAAGTAACCATCGACAGATTCTCCCCCCCAACACTGGCTTGATGACTATATATTTCAAGGATGAGTGGTCTATGAACATCTTAAAGTGTTTTCCCAGTAAATAATGTTTGAATTTTTGTAGTGCGTAGACCATAGCTAGGCCTTCTCTCTCTGTAGTATTATAGTTCTTCTCTGATTCTGATAAATTTTTGCTCGCGAATGCTATCGGGTGATCCAAGTCTCCCGCTCCTGGCTATGCCAAGATAGCTCCATGTTCTATGGATGATGTGTCTACATGTACGTGGAATGTCTTTTCCCAGTCTGAAAATACCAAAATTAGCGCAGTGACCATCTTTTCCTTCAGGGTATCTAGACCATGTTGACACTTGTCGTTCCACTGAAACTTTGTATCCTTTATTAACAGCTTTTCCATTGGTGCAGTAATCTGTGCATACCCTTTAATAAATTTCCCGTAGTAGCATGTATGTCCCAATGTCACTCTTAGTTGACTGACTATTTTAGGTGGTGGCAAGTTAACAATTACTGCAACCTTTGCAGGATCTACTAGTAAACCTTGTTTTCATACTATGTGGTCCAATAGTATCCCAAATGGTGTTCTGAATATGTATGTTTTTATGTTCAGTGATATCTGGCACTGTATGCATATTTCCAACATTAACCTTAAGACATCTACATGGTATTTCAATAAACTGCAGACTGTCCAATCATCCAGGTATACTTCGAGAAATTGGTGGATGAATTCTTTAAACGCAGCAATGACTACTCTAGAAAAGAGTGATGGTGCATTCTTCAATCCAAATGGCATGACTGTGTACTGGTAGGATCCTCATTCTATCTCAAAGGTAGTCTTTTTTCTATCTTCTTGTGCTATCTTAATCTAGTGGTAGTCTAAGAATCCATCAGTGAATGAGTAGGCTTCGTGTCCTCCTACATTTTCTAACACTTCATCCATGAAAGGTGTAGGGAATGGGTCATGTAGGCATGCAATGTTCAACTTACTCAAGTCGACGCATATCCTTATTCCTCCTTGTTTCTTGTCCTGAACTACCATCGGGCTTATCCATTCGGATTCTTCCACTGGTTCTATGATTCCAACTTCGAGCATTTTTTCGATCTCGTCTTTAACTTTCTACTTATATATTGGGTTCAGTCTATATAGTCGTTGTCTAATCGATCTTTCTTCAGGTCTGAGTGGTATTTTCATTTCTCCTAGCTCTCCGGCTATACCCTTAATCTCTGTAAATGTTGTGGGAAACAAGTTGTTGTACTCACGCAATAAATCCATTATACTTTCTAACGTTTGTTCATCCCAATAATCTCCAATGTTGGTCATCTTGGGATTTTCAGTTGTCCCAATGTTAAATTTTTTTATCTTGAGTGGCATGGAAATAAATCTTGATTCTATAGGTGGTCCTTCCTCTTATATTTCACCCTCTTCTTCTTCTATCTGAATATCGCACAGATCGTCTTCATCTGGTGCTTCCTCTTGCACATGGTAACATGACAACAGTTCCTTAACTATCTGTTTGTTCCATTGTTGTTCTTCTGTGATAAGTTCTACTTTTGGTTCTTTGATGAATATCACCACTCTTATCTTTTTAAGAGCTACATCTATGTTGGGGTTCTCATGTTCAAATGAAAAAGTGACTATAAAATTATCCTATAATACTGTCCAGGTCGCGGTTTCTCTATGCAATTTTTGGTCTGTATACCAATTCGCTGGTATGCCCCCTAGAATGTGTATGAAATAATGAGGGCATTCCTTTGGGGGTGTCATTTTCCACAACATTTTTCACTTCTCCAAGTGTTCCGTTGGTGCCCCTTGTCCATCATACTTCTATTGCTTATTATTTTTTTGTTTTACGCCGAACCTTGTGTGCAATAACCGCTTACATTGGTACCAATTTGTGATTGTCCCTTTGTGTGTGCCCTGCCATCTTGTTGGTGTAGACATGAGTGTTATATCAAGTGCTAACAGTCTTTGGTTCTTTGAAACTTCATCTTCATACTGTGCCAAGAATGTTTCCAAATCGTTTATTCCATGGAAACTGGGTGGTTCCCTGATTTCCGTGCTTACCCATCTTACTGCACGGTCTATTCGTGCGCATATTCTCGTGGAAACTTCGTGTAACCTTTGTTGCCAGTTTTCTAAACCGCTATCTGAGTCTGTTTCCCATGAAGTAATGCTCCGCAAACTGAGTATACCATCTGCAGTTGGGTTTATGTAATCCTCATCGCGCGCAGTTGTTCTATACAACTGGTTGATTTCCTCCAAGTATAGACAAGTAGGTTCTACAAACCTCCCCCCTTATGATGGATCTAAATCCATGATGACACTGTATTATCCTAACTCAAATGTCATTTTTCTGGTCTTCAAGTTGATTATGGCCTGGTTGTCAAACGCTCAATCTAGACCAAGCAATGATGGATATGGTGTTGTGTCATCCACTATTTAAATGACCTCAAAATCTCCTTTAGTGTGAACTCCATCTAGGTCTATTGTCACTCCTTTCAGTCTATCAATTGGTAGGATTCTATGTTGGTTTGCTAATTTCAGTTGAATAGGTGAATATCCTAATGTGGGCTCTCACATGCATTGGCATGTCTTCTTTGGTAATACATTAACTTTGGATCCTAGATCCAATATGATATCTCCCATATTGAAATCTTCAATGTTGTCATTCAGTCTGAACCCCCTACTAGTTATTCTTCTTGTATGTAGGTGGTTGACTATTTTTGGTTATAGTTTGCCTTCTGTCTCTATACTACATTTTTCTAGTATGTTTTGTAATATTTTCACAAATGATGGATCACTTAATATCTTTACAAATGATTGCAAAAATTCTTTGATTGTACTTACTTGTCCCATGGGTTTCATTTCGTTGGTATGATCCAATAGCGAAGGCATCTCGTAATCTGGTGCTTCTTTGTTTTGTTGCACAGTTGAAGTCGACGCCATGTCTTCCTTCTGAAATTCTTGTCTGGCTTCCTTAAATATTGCCTTCTCATTCTACATGTCGAACTATTTCCTTGGTTCGATGTTCTTCTTCACCCATTGATTTTGTATTGGCTCTTGTCGAACTGCGTCGTTTCATGTTTTCGCTCCTCCACGAGTAACTATATTGTTGTTTCGTCCTTCATCCCTTGCTTTGGCTGAAATCCACTGAACATTCCGGTTGTTTTGGTTCATATTTTCCTTAATCTTTTGTTGATTAAGGTTGGTTGTCATTGATGTCAACCCTTGAAGAAAGCCCTGCAACACAAAGGTTTGGGTAATCGACCCAATATTGTTTGATGTAAATATGACTCATTATTGTCTTGTCATGGTTGATAAGAAGTAAATATGGATGAACTCCAAAGTGGTCCCCTTATGATGAAATCCCTCGCGGGAAGACGCTTTGCGGAGTAAGAGAACCCATGCTTAATTGTGGAATAATGAGATGAAGGACAATGAATTTTTCAAGTAAACTATCCTATATGGATAGTTCTTTTCATTCCATTTTCGGTGGTATGTGGAACGTCACATAACTCCTCACGGTTAGAGAGTTATGGCCATGACAAGTTGGAGACCCCAGGTTTGGGTAATGGACCTAAATTTGTTTGATGGATAACGGTATGAGTTATGATATATTTTTAGATAATACTATTTTATATGGATAGTACATGTTATTCCATTTATTTTGGTATGTGGAACGTCACATAACTCCTCACGGTTTGAGAGTTATGGCCTTACAAAGTTGGAGGACCCTCATATGTCATCTAGAAGCCCCAAAAGGTCAAAGTGGTTTAAGAGATTTTAAAAGGTAATAATAAAGTGAAGTAATGAGTGTATTATAATTCAAATTGAATACAAAATAAATTATTTTAATAATAAATTTAATGGATAAATTAGAAGTGGGTTAACCCTAAAATAAGGAAAGTGGGGCCAAGTGACCTAGAAGATGTTTTTAAGGAAGCTACTTGGAGAGTATAAATAAGAGGCAAGGCTCTCTCATTTTAATCACACTTGAGAATATTGAATATATATAGGTTTATAAGGTAAGCAAGGATATATAAGCCGAAATTCTGAGGGAAGGGGAAGAAAAGAAGGGCGAAATGCAAGGAAGGATAAATTCTTTTGATGGTGATTTCTAAGGTATGTTATTTACAGGTCATCTCACCATTTTCGCTATAACTTTTTTTATATAATGATTTAGACTATGAAATTGATATTCCATTGGGAAAACATATCCAAGTATCTGTGGTAAAAAATTCAAATTGTGGGTCATTGTATTTTTGGAGTTACACTCTGTGGAAAATAGGGTTTGTAGCTAGTCCTAAAACTAGTCAAAAATAGGTGTTTCGGGTAAAAACTTCATAACTTCTTCATAACAAATCCAAATTAAGTGAAATAAAATGTGTTGGTTAGGGTACCTTCTTTATTATTTTTTTTAACAGTTTCATATCAATTCAACAAATATTTCATGCAGGGCACTCTCTACAAGGTCGCTCTCTAGAATAAGCCAAAATTCAACAAGGTATGCCATTTTTCCTATAACTCCTTTTATGAGAGGTTCCAAGTAGTGACACCTAGAGGAATTGTACAAAACACACTGAAGAACATTGTATATTAGTTTCAGATATTTATACATTACAGGTACAAAGTTATGATTACTTCAAGTTAGGGTTGTTGACTAATCCAAAACTAGGCATGTGAGACTAAAGAAAAGTTTGATGAAAATGCTAGTCTCTTGTTGTTGAAGTTAAGGAAGGTTTGTAGGAATGTGATCATATACACAAGGTATATTATAGAGCTACAAATCAGATTTTGATGATGAAATTGATGAGGGCTTTTGGTTGAGGTACATGTTGAGTACATGGTTGAGACAAGTAGTTGATGTCTTGGCACATACATGAGGTGTATAGTTGATGATGTTGGTACATATTGATGAGTCATAGTTGGTGAGTAGTTGAAACATGATTGGTACATACTTGGTACATGGTTGGATGCACTTGTTTATGGTACAGGTTATTTGGTACAGGTTGGTGCATGGTTGATGCACTTGTTTATGGTACAGGTTGATTAAAGGTTGAGGTACAGGTTGATGCATGGTTGATGCATTGTTCAGATTTATTGGTATAGGTTTACAGCGTTATATCTCACAGTGACAGGTTGACAGGGGTTCCATCATTCTACTTCTACTTCAGGGTGGCAGAACGGGGCAAGGATAGGTGGTTGTAGCCACCTTCCGGTTGTAGCCAGAGAACATAGGGGGCTGTAGCCTCCTTCTGGTTGTAGCCAGAGAATTGGGGATTTGAAGCTTCCCTCAGGTTGTAGCCTAAGAAACTAGGGGGTTGGAGCCTCCTTCCAGTTGCAGCTAGAAAACAAAGGAATTTGGTGCTTCCAATGAATGTAATTCTTCAAGACATATAAGAAAAAAAATTATATGGTTTTCTCTCGATTTGGGTTTCCATGTAAAACACTAGTGTACTGTGTATGTGTATGTTTGTTCATTTTTTCATTGCTTATTTACTCTGCAATTATTGGATGATAATGCTTCATTGATATCACACTTGGATTATATGGTTAAAAAGGATTAAATTTCTCTATTACTGATTCACCCCGCCTCTCAGTAATCCAACATCTTTACTATTAGTGTCGTACATTCTTCCATTTCATGGTCCGATGCGTGAAAATACATACAATTCTTTGGTGGAAGTGGGCATTCCCTTGCATAATGTCTGAGTTGTTGACAATTATGACATTCCACTGGTCCTCTACCTCATCCAAAACCTTCTCTCGCTCGTCCTCCACCTCTGTAGCCTACTCAATCTCCTCTCGGCACATTATATTGAGGTGTCTGATTATATTGTGTGGTATTGTACTGAGGTTGTATCATTTTCCACTGCAGTTGTGTGTTATTATATGGTTGTTGCACAATATTATACTATTGTTGCGCAGTGTTGTATGGAGTTGGAACTTTATTGAACTGTGGTGCAACTTGTCAAGTCATCATTTATGCCTACACTCTATATGCATCTGATGTCATTTCTCACATCAACTCTATAGTTATACAATCCTTGTCCTTGTGGCCAACTAACTTGAAAAAGGTGCAATACGAACTCTTTGGGACTATCTGGTATTTTTGCATCATCGTGTAGTGATAAGGATCGTGACCCAGTTTCTTGCAAATTTCTCACCATAATCCTCCTATTGGTAACGGATTTGGCATTCTTGTTGCCATATACTATGCAAATGTTGGACATTTGTTCTTGTGGTGTCCTTTCGTCTTGCATGTAGTACACCAAACATATTCATGTTTATCCTTATTTGTATTCAGTTTGAGTTGGAACATAAAGTTCTTCAAATCCTGCTTTAATTATTCGATAGTTGGATCTGTCTACCGATATTGGTTTTCTTCTAGTTGCAGTGTTGCCTGCAGAGCCTCTACCTGCGTCTGAAACTTTTGTTGTCACAGTGGATATTTTAAGTGTGGGAGAAGTGAATTGACAAATAAGTGTCGATGTTGCATTTCGGTCATGAGATACTTCAACTTTCCTTTTAAATGCTTGAATCGTTGGTCAATTTCCAAAATAGATTCTCTAGGTTTCTGTCGGATTTCTATCATCTCATTCATGTATCGATCCTCTGAGCTCAGCTTCTAGAACTCATTTATCAATAGCTTCTTTATGTTTGTCAGTGTCGTTGTCATCCCAGGTGCATTGTTTGCATCTAGAATCATGTACTAGTCTAGTGTGTGGTCTCTTAGCATAATAGCTAACTTTGCAAGTTTGGTATCTTCATTAGTGATATGTTTTGCTTCTCGTATCTTTGCACAAATGAACAAGTGTTTCTCAGGGTCTTTTGTTGCTTCTCCTTGAAATTATGGTAAGTTGATGGTGGGATCATGTCCTGCCATTCTGAATGTCAAACTAATACCTATGCATGGTATAGATACCTGACTAGTGTTTCCTGAACTGGATCCTACAGTTTTTGTTCCTTGTGTAGATGTACTCCCTATTGTCTGACTACTTTTGAACTTCGATTGTCTAAATGGTGGTGTTCTCTTTGGTGTATTAGTTGCACATGGGTTTATGGGTTCCAAACTGACATTAATATGGATAGGATTGTTGCCTTCTTTTCTCATTCTTGGACCTCTCATCTTCCTCTCATATGTTGCGCATGGATTTCCTCAATCTGCTCCACAGCCCGGAGATCCTCTACCTCTTCCTCATCACTCGTGAAGCCTTCCCTCCCGGATACAAATATGTTCTTGGTATTCACCTTGTATTGGTAGGGTACTCCGCTATGCGTCTTTCTAGTTATCGCCATGATCTGATTGATCTGGTTGTCATCCATATTAATTGGGTCCAAGGGTTCCTCATTATTTCCCATATCCTTTCTTCCTTCCATTTCTCCTCTTTCTGTCAGTTTTTCCCCCCTTCCCCCATTCACGCAGGGAAGTTTAGTTGTCTGACTCCATTGTCAGTACACCTTTTTTAGATAGAAGTATACATCAATCGAATGTACCTTCATAGGGGTCCATGTAGAAACTCTTTCTCCACTGTGCTATATGACTTCCCTTTTGTTACAGGTATGAAATAAC
>ML862119.1:5686-17215 GCA_009831015.1 Picea engelmannii
TTATATGAGATTTAATTACATATTATGTTATGTTAGTTAAAGATCATAACCAGGTCAGGTCAAGAGACATACTCTTACTATAACAGTGGATGCCAATAGAGCTACCCATGTGTGAGACCATGTTTTGCTTGGATATGGAAGGAATATAGAACCATACAAGTGCTCAATGGTGTCCCCCCATATAATTGATGTTTTGACTTCAACCTCTTTGCCAACACTAAGGAGCACTAAAGGATTATATCCCTAGTGTTGTGTTTGGGTCGAAGAGGAAGGTATCCAAATAGTTGAACAAGTAATTGGGAATAGTTTGGATAATGTGTTGAGGTGATGGATAGACCTTCCAACTCACCATGGCGGAATACATGACATGGATATGTGGTATTCCAAAGTCAATGCAAGGATGCATTGTGTATGGCCATGAATATTGGCACATTGGTTTTTTTGTTTGAAATATTTGATTGCATTATGAAAAGCTTGGTATGCTAGATAATGCACAGGTAAGGAATGATAATGGCATTCTAATTAATATTATTAGTGAAAGGAAGTGATTGAATTGTGTAAATTATAGTTCTGAAATCACTTCATGGGTTGATTGTAAATGTTGCAATAAAAGGATAATGTTGAAATAAAAGGATAATGTGCATAAATACTAATAATTTGTTTGGCTGAATGAAAGTTGACAAAAAAAATTATAGGACGAATGGTCTCGAGTATGGAAATGGTGTAAGCCCATAAGGAACACCAATACTTGTTGCTGCAAGATCCAAAAATTGTAGGACGGATAGTCTCTTCCTACTCTCGGGTTGACCCAGGTTCAGATATAAAGAAGCTTCCAACAAAGCCCTCTAAAACTATATGCCCTCCTGGTAAACTAGAAGGCAACACAACACATAGAGTGTACTACGCAATCTCACCTGAGATAGTTCTATGGGTGACTGCAATGCTCAGATGCTTGCAATCTAGGAAAGAGTGGGGATCTAGGATTGCAATTCATCTTTTTAAGCCTTGATCTGGTGGTTCTTTCTATTATTCTTAAGATCCATTCATTTATTAAGTTTATGCGTGCATTCCAACAAATCTAACATATAATAGATCTCATAGCCTTATTCATTCATCAACTAACTCCTTACAGGAATTAATCATGCAATAACCACATCACATAACACAGGTGTTATGGTGGTTCACCCTCTCCTCGGCTACGTCCATAAAGATCTGGATTTTCAAGCTCATTTATTATGGCACTACACGCACTAAAACTCCGTTCATATAATCACAAAACAAATTCCATGACCTTGTGAGGTTGACTAGATCACACCAGGCTCCTACGATTATGATCTAACCCTCAAGGTCTAGCTACTCTTCTACCCTAAATCTCAACAACTTACAAAAATGGTATTCGATCTTACAATAGTTTCCTTGACTGCACAGACCAAAACTTAGCAACCAAACACACATGATAAAAACTTTGTCTCTTTCTTTTTTCTCTCCTTTCCCCTAGAACTCCTAGGTACTTATTTATACTAGTTTTATAGCTCATCGGCCATTACAATATCCTACAAAAACCCTAGCCCTAATGTAGTTAGGTTTTCATGCATGCACGCCTCGCATGTTTTCCTCACACGTGTTGCTTTTCCTTCCTGCTATCTTTTTCCAATTCTGGGTTTATACTCCAAAAATAGTATTTCCTCAAAATAGACATGCACCCAATAGGCCCCCAACACTGACATGTGGCTTGTCCCGAGACACCTAGCCATTGTGTGCTCCCTGAACAACCTCTGTTGGGTTGTGGAACTTGTCTGCAAGTTCCCTTCCTCTTTCCTAGACCTGCATGACTCTTCCTGTCAGTGCCTCTATTGACTGCATTGTGATCTCCTCTTGGATCAATGTTGTGGCCTATGTTTGTGCCTGCTCCATATTCCTTTTTTCCTCCTCCAATTGCGTAATAAATTGCACTACTTGCTCCTAGAGTGGTTCTACTTCTTCATGTCTCTCATGTTTCTGTCTTTGCGCGGCGTTCAAATCGACCTACAGCTTCTTCATGTCTTGATTACCTTTCAGGCGCTTTGTGATGCTCATCATTTTATGTCGGTTGTTGATTTATTGCATGGCTACACTTATCCTCTCCTCCTATTGGTCTCATTGTTGGACCTACTCATTCTCATCCAACGTTGTCCAAAGTTGTGCCGCTCTGTCGAACAATCCTTCTATGTTGAATTGTTCTTCAATTATTGTCATTTGGAATGCAGCTTCTTGTTTCCTCTGCTCTCTCACCTCGGGAGGAGTTGTAGGATTCAATTTTTATTTTAATTCCTCAATCTCTTGCCTATAGTGTCCGATGGTTTTGGCAATAAGATTGATTTTCTCCTCTGCGCCTGTGTTCTCTGTATGCACACTTTCAGGGATGTGATTGTACATTGTTGTCACACCTTGTTCAATTTTGTCTGTGCACACTTTTTCTTCCTTGGTTTCGAACTTGACTTGTTCGATCACCAATTCCAAGGCTTCCTTACCATCTCTTATTTCTTGCAATACTATTGCATCTGTTCTACCATGTGACTATACCTTTTGCATGACACTGACTTGGATCTTGCACAATGCCATGGTAGGTATTCTTGCCAATACCATCTCTACCTGTTCCAGGTCCTTCAATGGTGACCATGTTGCAGTTTCGTCCATTTGTAGCATATTAGTTGTTAGCTTGAAAATCAAACTCGCCTAGGAAATAGTCTGAACTTTGTCCTCCTCACTCATCGTACTCCTTGTCATTGCGGCTACTTCTTCGGGGAAGGATTCAGTTCCCCTTTCATGCCTCTGCAATAACCTGACCTGCTCGAGAACCCACTTTATTCCTGCCATGTCATCTTGTATTCTTCCTCTCTGGTGCTGGGCTTCTTCAAAATCTTTCGTTGCACGGTCCTGCACCCTTTCTTCCACAGGTTTGCGTCATCCTCTGTGATAATGTATTCTGGAAAAAAATCGTGCACTTTCACCTTCTTGTGCAATCCTCCTGAATGTATTATTGGCCTCTTTGGGGGCCCTGTCTCTAGTGGGATAGATGTTGATGGATTTTCTTGTGTTGTAGTGTCCCATGCTCCTTGTTCTTTATGTCCTGGGGCAATGTCATTTTTTGTTGTCTGTGTATTCTTCTTCAGCGCATTCCCCTTCTTCTGTTGCATCAGCTTCTGACTGGGTTTCCTTAACTTCGTCGACTTTTTGGGTGCAACGATGTCTACCTATGTACCCTTAGGCACTCCTTGAGTCGGGACTGGGATCCTCCAGTCATCGTGCCAATCCCTCATTTCCATTTCTATGTTGTCCTTAGTGACGCAGTATCTCAATTATAGCGATTCCTTCCCTGAATCCGTGTGCGCTTGGATCCACATGTTGTGCCTTGTCACCCTTAATATGGCTATGTCCCTATATTGTGCGACCATGTCTGGAGTAATCCTTCAAGTGTTCACAACACTTTCTTATATCTCACTGAAGTACCTAGAAAAGGTACCTGTATTATCATTTTTATGCTTGGGGTCTAAATTACTCCCAATGATGTGTATCGCATTACGTGGCATCGACCTATCCGGTCACAAAAATGAGAATATAGGGGCTCCCTCCACCCCATCAGCGTGATCAAAATGAGTAACCACGAGTAGTGGAACTCTGGTCCCAAGTCCTACACATCTTTACAGTCTTCAAGGAACAAGTTTAATAGACACGGGGCCCAGTTGACTATAGTGCCATTAGCGCACTGCGCTGCAACTGCGACGACCCCAGTAGGGACTTCCTCCTTGCGGAATTTCTTGATCATTATGATCCTACATGAGTCCTTCTCTGTGTCATACATTTTCTTCACCTCCTCGGCCAGGGATTTCTCCTTTATTTTGTCATCCAGGTATTGCGTAGGGTTCTCACCCATTGATGGCAGCCCTGTGATGAGTGTAATAAGCTCCACGTCTATTGAGACAGGTTGTTCCAACCATAAAAATCCTCCATGGAGGACCGCTATCAACTGCTTGATGCAATTGTTTACTTCTTTCCCCCTTCAAAAATGGGGAATTTCAAGCATATTCACAATGCTTATGTTGTTCAGGACGATTTCCCATGGTTTCGATTGTAAGATTGGGTCTCTAAAGGGCAATGTCCCTATGTTGTCTAGGTATACGTGTTGCACAAACTCGAGGAATTTTCCAGCATCGGCCACGTTGTGGTCCGAATATTTTAACTTCTCCATGCATCCCAGAAGTGTCGACGTGGTTTGCAATCCCTCTGGAATGCACGGTAGTATGATGGTTGCGTCGGGTTGTCTACACGGGGACTGTGCCATGGGTTGTTTTTCCTTTCTTCTTGGCGGTTGACTTGAGGTCCCAGCCTCCATCTGTCTACTTCCCGCATCAAGTTCTGTTTGGTGGGTAATGTCTTCCACCATACCCTCCTGTTGTTGTGTAGAATTTACTCTGGTTGGTCTTAGCGTTGCAGCCTCTGTGTGCGTGTTGGCTTCGCCATTTGTTCATTGGGCTTCTTCGACCCTCGCAAGTTGTTGTACTATGCCTACATTGTTTGTAGTGTGACCCTAAGCACCATTATGTGGATTGATTTCCATAGTTGTTGTTGTTAGCGGTTATGTTTCTTCCACCACTGGTGTAGGGCTTACAGGTTCTACCTGTGGTGAAGGAATCATGTCAACATCAACGAATTCCTCAATCTATGTGGTTTTCTATTTGGCCTCTACGGTTTCATATGGTACCCTAACATTGCTTTTCGTTTTCCTCCTTGCTTGGCTTGGTGCTTCCATATTCGGTGGTGCCATCGTGGGTACTGGTCAGTTTTTGTCGAATGGGTTCAAGGTGGTTCGCATTGTGTTCTTCGTTAATTCGCTTCTGCTCTACGTGCTCTCTATCACTACAAGTTCATGTTTTCCCAATAAGTCGTGTTCCCCGCGTTCCCCCTTTATATACAAAATGTCGTGAAACTTCTCGGAGAAGCTTCCTTGGTTGTGATTAATGCAATGATGCTTCATGTGTACGTTCCATTTAATTTCATAAATGTCACCAGTTGGTGCCTTTCTGTCGTAATCGTCATTTCTCATTTTTTCGCTTTTTTTGACCGTTAACCCCTTTTCCAATGCGCTGAGCATTTTGAGTGCGCGATGTATTTTTGATGTAACCTTTAATTAGTGTGCAGTGTGTCGCTCGTATGTTGCACGCATACATTTTTCCTTTCTTCATGTTGAGTCCACTTTCTCTTGTGCGTTGCATTTTTCAGTATTTTTGTATTTTCTATCTTTTCTATTTTTGTACTTCTTTTTCCTTATTTTCCTCCGTTTTGTTTCTTTTTCTCATTTTCTTTGTCTTAACTCCTACTATAATACACTATATGCATGTTTTCTTATTGCGCTCTAATTCTTAAGTGTTAGGAGGTTGATTGTCCCTGTACAATTTCAGTTGGCTCCCATTGATCGGTCCTTTTAGTTTTGTGCCTTCCAAGTCTTTTAACTGTACAGATCCCCCATCTATGACAGTCTTCACTTCATATGGCTCTATCCAATGCATACTGAATTTACTAGGATGTTGAAAAAATTTGTTTTCATAGAGCAAGACTAACTCTCCCACCTTAAAACTCTTTCTATTAATATGTCTATCATGCCAAGCTTTGTCCCTCGCTTTTTGTACTTCTTGATGAAATCCTGCTAGAATCCTATCCTTCTCCATCTCCATTAGTCGATTCAACCTCTCTTTCATTGCGCCTCTTTCTGTCATGTTGGTGATTGTTGCTACGTACAGACTGGGTACCAGGAATTCCAGTGGTACTACTACTTCTTTCCCATACACCAACCTGAATGGTGTTTGTTATGTCAGCTTCTTACATGTAGTCTTGTATGCCCATAGTACTATTGGTATCTTCAAATCCCAATCATCCTTGTTGACATTGCATAGATTCGTCAAAGCATTCTCCAAGATATTATTGAAGGCTTCTATTGTTCCATTTGCTTGAGGATGGTATGGTGTATTCTTCTTATGATAAACTTCAAACTCTTAAGCCATAGCCTTGGTAGTGTTGTTGATAAAGTGAGTATCTTGGTCACTCATCAAATTCCTTGGACAACCAAATCTAGTGATCACTTGCTCAAACAAGAAGTGTGATGAGGTCTTTGTGCTATAGTCTTTTACCAGCGCTGCTTCTGCCCATCTTGTTGAGTATTTTGTTGCAATGATGATATATCCTGCTCCTAACCTTTTGGTTATTAGATTTATTGGTCCCACAAAATCTATTTCCCATTTTTCAAACACTTGTAAAGTTACTTATGGTATTAGGAGCAATCGCATCCCTTCTATTTGGTTTACCAACCCTCTAACAGACATCACATCTCTGGAAATATTCCTTCGCATCTCTGTGAATTGTTGGCCACCATAGTCCTGTGTGCAATACCCTCTGCGCGATATATTTTCCTGCATAGTGTCATCCATTTATTCCCTCGTGAGTTTCTACCAAAATCCTAGGTCTTTCATGTTCTAGTACACATCTTCTCAAAATGTTGTCTGTGCCCATTTTGTATAAGTGTCCTGCAATCAAATGATAGTTTCCAGCTCTGACTACCATATTTTTATTCTGTGTAGTGTTAAACACTTGTGGCGCAATCCCTGTACCCAAGTGTTTAATAATATCAGCAAAAATATTCATCAGCTATTTGGACTGAAAATAATTGTGCATCAAGAAAGTTGTCTTCCAATATGGTAGGTTCTTCTCCATTCATTATCGTTGATAGGTGATCAAGTCCTGCATTCAGCTTCACTGGTTTGACTATCACTTCAAAATCAAATTCCTGAAATAACAGTAGCAATCTACAGATCCTCCCCCCCAACACTGGCTTGTTGACTAGGTATTTTAGCGTTGAATGATCTATGAACATCTGAAAGTGTTTACCTAGTAAATAATGTTTGAACTTCTGCAGTGCATAAACCATTGTTAGGCCTTCTCTTTATGTAGTGTTGTAGTTTTTCTCTTATTCTGACATTTTTTTGCTTGCAAATGCTATAGGATGTGTTGGCACAGGGGTAGACCCAGGGTTCAACGCTTCGACAGCGCACCAACAAAACCCTAACTACAGGCCCTTTCGGCAACACCTGTGAAGAAGATAAAGTCTCACCCAAGGTAGAGGCAGGGGTGGTTGCAAGACTCAAGTGTCTGCAACCTTAGCTAGTACACAGATCTGTGATTCTTACTCTTAGCAAGTACTTTAGAAAAGATCGATCATCAGTATTTAACCCTCAAGGCACTCTGCAGATGGCATAGAGCACCATAGCATTCACTTAGATCTAGGTTAAGTTAGCACTTAGCATTAGAAAAATAGGTTTAGCACTCCGCACTTTCATATATGTCAGATCTACACTCATACATATAAGAAGCACAAAGCAAAGTGGATCTATCTAAGAGTATCATAGCAAAGCACATAGCATAATCATATCAAAGCATAACACATGGAAAGAAACCAACACATTAGGTCGAAGCACCGAGCATAACACACAGAGTTATTGTGGTTCACCCCCACCCTGGGGCTACATCCACAAAGTCTTCTTCTTCTTTATTAGCTTTGGTCAATCAAGTTATAGCACAGAGCTCACACTTGTACTCCACATAGGATAGGAGATCTACGCGTACCTCGCTAGATCCTCCTTCCCTAAGTAGATCTAGCACAGAGCCTTCTTACAATCCATGCACTCATCACTTACAGCACTTGCACTTAGCACTGCAAGTCGGTCACATAATATACACAAAGCCTTTACTAGCACTTAGCTTATCTTCTCTCCCTCTCTTACATTGCTTAGCTACTTATTTATACTTTACAAAATAGGCCTAAAACATGGGTAAACCCATGGGTCGACATCCCTTTCCCATTACATTAACCTAAAACCCTAAAAGGGCCCCAAAAGTGGGTTGAGATCCCGTGATCTCTGCTTCGCCTGGCGCTCCATCTTTGACAGGTTTTCGAAGTCCAAAAACAATCAAATATGACCAAGTGTTCCTCAAAACTTGGTCAAGGGCCAACAGGCCCCCAACACTCACTTATTACTCGTCCCGAGTCACTCTGGTCTGATCAACTCCACTCTGAATGTCTCAAGCTTGGCCTAAGCTACTTTGACCTGCTACAGTATGACAGCCTCTTGCTCAGTGAACTCCTGGATCACTGCGTCGTTTATTGGTCCTTCCATGCCCTGTTATGTGGTGATGACAACCTATTCAAGCTCGACTGCCTGGTTCTCAACTTCAGTGAAAAGTTGGCATGCTTTCTCTTGGAGGGGTTAAAGTCACTGAAAAACTTCCATCAATTTACTCTGCAGCATGTGTACTTGTTGTTGGGTGGTGCGTTGTTCTGGAAATCGCTTCATTCTTTCGACTGGGGTCAAGGCCTTCAGCTGAGCCTGTAGTGTGTCATCATGTTGCTTTCCTTCTTGGAGTTGTGCCTCTAATGTCTGCAATTATGGGTTCTCTGTGAGGTTCTCATAAGTCTGGGCGCTTCTAGTGCTCAACTGCTTACATTCCAAAGCCAAGGTTTTTAACCTGTCAACTGCACTATGGATATATCGTCCCCAATGGCTATATTTCTTCTTCATGGAAAAGTACTCTATGTCGTTGTTCTGATATCTCGACGAAGCTCTAATTATGCAATGTTTCTTTCTGTGAAGTATCCTCTAGAACTTCTTGTGACCTTGCAGTATTAGCGTTTTTCTTTCTTAACTTTCTATCCTTCTTCCCAGTGAGCTTCATCTCATTAATTATTTTACCATTCTGATGCTTACCTTTTGTGGTCTTAGGTGCTTCACGTTGTTGAAATTCTTTCCTAGGGTTCCTGGGTAATGCTTCTTTTGTATCGAAAATAGGTAACTCAATCTTCTACGAATCCTCTAGTGTTCTCTTAGCCTCGACATCAAGGTTGCTAGTATTAAATATCTGTGATCCTCTCTTATGTTCTTCAATCAAGTGTGTGATCCTTCTAGTCATAAAGTCTTTTAACTCTTGCTTCTTCTGTTCCAAAACTTCTTCTTACTCTTTTCGTCTAGCTTGTTCTCTATCAATCCAAGGTTTTCCTATGAGCATGGTAAACGAGGTGTTTTCTTCAACAAATTTAATAATCTCAAAGTCTTCCTCTGTCAAAGTTCCATTGACAGTCATAGGTATCCGGGCAAGCCTTCCACATAGGTTTACTATATTTCCTCTGAATAAACTTGTTCCTCCCAGGGAAGGGATCATGGCAGGCTTTCCTATAGCTTCCCAAGTTCTTTCTGGCATAATGTTCACTTATGTTTCTTCATCAAGAATACAGTCAATGTTGAAGTCCCCTATTCTTGCTTCGACTTGCTCCTTTTCTTTGAATATATCTGGTAATCGGACATCTTTATGTTCCTTCGGGGTTTCTTTTATCCGTATTAATATTTTCTCTGATTCTTGTTGGGTTTCTGCCTTCTGGTCTTCTTGATTCAGATTCATCCTTTCTAACTTAGTGATCATTCTAGGGCAATCCAATATGTCATGGTCCAAAGCTTTGCAACAGAGACAACTGGGTTTTCTCCCAGGGCATTCCTTAGCAAGATGTCCTGGTCTTCTGCAACTATAAAAAAGAGTTAATCCTCTCTTTCTCTTCAATGATCCTCAACTCTTCTTGTACTGCGCACTAGGATCATAGTGTCTAGCCTGCAAAAATTTTGTTCTAGGATCCTTGATCTAAAAATGAAGAAGACTTGTATTCTTGAAAATATTTGCAAGTAAAATTTATGTGTCAAAATGCAAATGGATCAACTTTGCAACACAACTTTAATATAATTTACTCATTCAAGATGCATATAAACAGCAGCAATAACAGTGAACAGAAAACACATAACACAACAAATGATAAAGGAGTTCACCCCTCTCTTGGGCTACATCTCCTAGTCCAGCTTCCAATGGATCTTTTGTATTATTTGCTCAAAGTGCTCAAAAATGTGCTTTACAATGCTCAAAATGCCAAATAGACTGCTCCAATGGCTTCAGAACGTCCAAAAACCCCTAGCTGGGCTTTTTCGGCACCTCGTTTGGCCAAAAATTGAAGAAGATAGGCTTCCTAGAAGTCTCCCTTCAAACTTGTTGTCTATGCATCTACAAATCGCACCCTTGTTGGCTCAACCTAGCCCACATGCATATTTAAGCGTTAAAACTTAGCACCGAACGCAACCGCGCAAACCATACAAACTGTAGGATGGTTACGGGTGCACCTAGCCCCTAACCGCCAGGGCTATGGTCATATGACCCATATGACCGCGCGCAAGTGCAAACATAGGCCCCCTTTTCCACAAGCCAATGGTTAAAGAACAAGTGGTGGGTCATTTGTATAATCGTTGAACCAAATTCAAACCAAAACGCATACCCGTGCGCGCACATTTGGTAATACATATAGTCGTATTGTTATAATGTATGCGACCGGGGGCTGGGGCTAAGCCCCAGCCCGGACCCCTGCGCCAATACATAACAAATCAAACTTAAATAAATATGAAACCATATATATAACAAGGATTATGGTATGGTGTGTTGGCAATGCAAACTTTGCAAAGGTTGTATTCGTGGGTGGAGGTCACGGGGTCAAACCCGGTGGACTCCAATAAAGTTTTATACAAGCAACCAATAACATGGTGCCACGTGGCACCGTACAACCAACCAAATACTACCATGTGTCGCAATGTAATTCATCCACATCTACCAACTGTCTGCAACTCAGCCCTACCACGTGTCGTACGGATTGCCACGTCATCATCCATACGGACTGTACAGTCAGCATCCCTTTATTTTTTTTACTGTTTGTCATTTTGAACAGAACACGATATCTCTCTCTCCCGACGTCCGTTTGAACCCAAACGAGTTGCGTTGGGTTTGTAACAATGAGGCCTATGCTCCCGTTCAATTTGAAGTGATTCCAAGCACTTTGAATTTTTGAGCAAAATTTGATCCCCTGGATCACACCTCCCCATTGGAAAGCTTTTGGACCTCCAAAAGACTATTTTCAGTCTATCTAAAGATGAGGGTATAGCTCCCTCACCTTTCCAACCTCAATCCACTTGGATTTTCTTGGATTTGTACCTTTAAGACCAACTCAAAGATACTCCACATTTTCTCGTTTTGAAGTTCGCATTCTCCTGTCAAGGATTGTGTCTTTATGCAGTTCTGTAAGATATTCTGGGGAAAAATCATCTATAGAAGGAATCTGAACATGCTCTCCTTGATCATCAATCAAAGGAGGCTCATACAATTTCAAATTCTCAACATTAACAACTGCATACATTTTCATATAAGGAGCAAATCTAAATGAAAGGCATTGTTATCAATCTTGTCAATAATCTTGAAAGGACCATATCGAATTGGTTTCAATTTTTTACCTTCTCCTTTAAGCCTCTCCTTACTGATGTAAAGCCAAAATTCATCTCCAACTTGGAAACTATGATCAACACGATGCTTGTCATGTCTCGTCTTGTACTTGGCTTGACTCTTTTCCAACTGCTCTTGCACCAT
>ML862120.1:8518-23735 GCA_009831015.1 Picea engelmannii
GTTGTCAATATAAATCTCCAAAATGCAGTGGTGTCTTCAAAGTGGCAAATGCATTGCTTATTATTTTAAATCCATATCCACTTCCTAAACACATTTATGGTTTTTAAAGGACTTTGACATGTCATTCAAAGTGGCAATTGCATTGTTTATTATTTTAAATCCATATCCACTCCCCAAACACATCGAAGGATTTTAAGAATAACTTTGACATGCCATTTTATGGGCATTTGTTTTATGACAAACATGATCAAATGAAATTGGAAGACCTAATATATCATGGTTATTAGATTTTTATTTATTTATTTTTATTTTTATTTATTTATTTATTTATAGGTTTTCTTTTAAATCCCAAGGACATGGATGGGAGTGTTTGGAGGTGGTTGATGGATGATGAAAAGAGTTTTTATCTCTTCACGAAAATGGAAGATGGAGATTGTTGTTTACTTGTATATGAGTTATTTTGTTTATAAGTTTATTAATGTTTTATTACTAAGTTAATTGAGATTACTCATATTAATGAGTCATTAAGTTAGTGGATATGTGTTAGTTAACAACTCACCATTATGTTGTTCTAAAGGTTGTTGGTCGAGATTTTTATTACAAGAAGTTTTCCCCTTCACTTGTAATCATCCATTCTATTACTAATCAATACAATATTGTTACTCTAGACCCCAAGTACATTTTCATGGAGATGTTTTAAAATGCAAGTGCATTCCAACCATGGGTGTGTAGGTTAATATCATTGTTTGGTATAGTGTAGTGTCCATTTTGGTTAAATGGATGTGGAAGGGTGGTATCAAAGCAAGTTGATTTCCTTTTCCTTGTGTTTTGACAACAAAAAGAAGAAGATGAAAAACAAGGCCACGACATTAAGATCAATTTATAAATTGGTTTTAGAAAAATATTTAGAAACAAATTGCACACATGGATTCCTCTTGTAAAAATATATTATTAAAAAAATCTCAAATGAGAGGTCATAACTCTATTTTTAGGTTTTTCGACAAATTATTAGAAGTAATTCTCAATACTAACTTTTCCATTGCAAAATACATATTCTTAATTTTATTTTTTTTAAATGTTTTTCCTAAGGAAAACCCCATGGGGAAATCCAATGGATGTTTCCTCCCATTCATCAATCACATTCCTAGTAAACATGTCATCATAGATTGGTGCACCTCACCTAGAAGAATTCAAACTAAGCACTTGCTAGCACAATACTAGCCAAATGCTCAGTAACATTGGTGATAGTTGATTAAAATAACCCCTTGGACAACTTATATATCATGTGAAGTTTTCACTTTGATGCTCATATACACCTATCCACTAGGATATGATTTATGTGATTCACTCCCATGTCATATTCATATCTGACCCACCCAATGATGTTATGATGCATCTCAACTATTTCTCTATTGTGATATATCACCTTCTTGGAGTCCCATTTGGGGTATTCCCTAACTTCAATGGTCTAATTAGGGTGAAAACCCCCCAATTGGGTATATGGCCACTTAGGATGCCTTAATTTGGGTCCATAGTCACCCAAACGCATTTGGGACTTTCTACTTTGAGTCAAACATCCTAAACCCTACATGATCTCTTGGTGTTATGCATATTGTGAGTTTCCTTGGGGTACCATCTTTGTGAATCCACAAATTACATAACAAATGGTGATTTTGACTAAAACCCACCATATCATTATACAAAATCTATGAGATCAAGTTAACAAACATGGTATGTTGTTTCTATACAGCTCAAACCTTCGATGTTCACTATTACCTTTAGGTCACTCCTTTACTTATTTATACCATTCAATTCCTCTTTGTAAAGTCTCGTATGTTCTCTTGGATTCTCCCATCTTTACAAACCTTAATTTGTAGGTACACACTCGAACTAACAACTGAACTCCTTCAACATCTCTCTAGCCCTTGAGGCTACTTGCATATGTCATCTCTAGTGCCTCTACAAGGACCTCCTTTGGCTAGCTTGACCCCAATCTTACATGTTAAATTGGCTCATCTAAGACATCTTCAGTATCATAGTTCCACTCATACCTTAGAAGCATCAACCCTACAACCTCAAGGGAGGTTGCTTCACAACTAAGGAAAAGGATGTATCATCCCCACTGAGAGCACCAAATCTCTCTACTCTACATATTTATCTTTGTAGGAGTGGATCGTGTGTGTGTGTGTGTGTGTGTGTGTGTGTGTGTGTGTGTGTGTGTGTGTGTGTTTTGGATATCAAAGAAAGTCTTCTCTTATAATAGTGTGTGTGTGTGTGTGTGTGTGTGTGTGTGTGTTTTGGATATCAAGGAAAGTCTTCTCTTATAATAAATTTGGTGTTGAGAATGTAGTTCATTCTAGGACATGGAACACTATTGGAGGATTGCCACAACTCTTCACTTCATCCCAAGAATATTCATCATATAAAACAATGAATACTTAGTGAGTTATCTTCCTTCTTCTCTGACCATTTTCAACATTAAGGTTTCTAGCTCATTATTGTAAATTGTTGGTAAATTAACCCTATTAATTTGGATCTCTTTCCTCATTTAATTCGTTGGTAAATCCTAATATGAAGTGTAATCAAATTACCTTAATAATCTATATACGTAGCTTAACATTAACAAGATATTAAGGTCCTAAATAACTTAGCAGTTCTCCCTCTCATTTTCACCTTCCTTTTTGTTATCCTAGGGTTCCTCATTTTAACCCTAAAACTAAGTGGTGAATATACTCTCCTATTTCCCCCTCATACTAGTGTGTTCTACTTGGATGGTCTTCCATTATTACCCTCATGTTGTGTGTGGTAGCACAAATTCATTTGTTCACTATATTTTGGCAACTCCACTGGGAAGCTCCCATCAAGCCTTCCCTCTCTTAAGACATGCTCCTTTCTTTCTATTTTAGTCCTTACTTCCACCATATGGGTATTTTATCCTTTTTTTCTAAAAAAAGTGAGATCCCTCTTCTCCCCCTATCTCTCTTGAGCTACCTAGTAAAGTGACCTCTTCTCTTGGTCTCTATCTCTTTATGATGGAATTCATTGGGGTTAGTGTCATTGCCAATGTCAGGTTACGTGACTTCTCATGACCCATTCTTAAAGTTACCAGACTTAACCTCGTATCCCCTTCTCCCAAGGTGATTCTCATTCCCCTTCTAAGGAAGAATTGGGTGATTCCATCATGCCTAGAAATAGGGGGAGAGTTCTCAATTACTACCAAAGGAATTGTTTCTCTCAAGAGAGCCTATCTTGTCCCCTTCTAGGGACCTTTAGAACAATAATATACCCCCCTTCCTTATATCCTTTAGGTAGTATTTTTTCCCACTATCCAAGGTCTAATCCAATCTTGGGTTCCTCCCCCCATCACTTCCATATCCTTGGGTTTCCTAAGCATCAATGCTTCTACAATGGCTATACACACCTTACCACAAACACCAATCCACAAAGTCAAGTCTGCATACAACCACTTCAGTATCAACTACAAATCTCTTTGAATGTTGGTCTTGGAAATCCCAACATCCTTCCCTGGCCTTTGATAGGGCCCCTACCCAAAACAAGTGTTCATTCATCAATCCCCCCAAACATAAGCCAAATTCTCATGGTAATCGCAATACAACCGCCAACCATATACACATCCCAAAGTACATGTCCCAATGATTCCTCAAGAAAAATCATACATCCCAACATCCTAACAACCACAAGGAAAAATGTACCTACTAATAACTTTAGAACCTCTTGGAAAAGTCCTCTTCTCAACCATGACACCTCCTTAGAATTATTTCTCACAATCATTTGGAAAAATATTCATGACAATTGTATTGAAACCCTTGAATATTACATTTCAATGGGGGTGGATCCCAAGCATTAGTGTCAACATGAACATTCCCTTCTCCAATTCAATACCCTTCCTTCAACCAAGTATGGGGAGTGGTGATGGGGCGTCTCCTCTTAATAACAACATGCCCCATTTTAGAGGATATCTTGTCAAAACTTTTACTTTAGTACTAGAAGAAGGTGCACATCAATAAGGACCCTTTTTATGATATATTTAGACAACCTTTCACCCCCTATATTGCACAAACATGGTTCCCTCCAAATCTATCAAGGCTACATAAGTTTGGGGGCACCACAAGAGAAGATCTTTGACGCCATGGGTAACAAAAATATCTTGGTAATATCTTTCTAGTATCCCTAATATGTGATTTCCTTCAATAGTTTTACCATTTCCTTAAAGGGTCATTCTATGACCTCCACCTGTTAGCAAACCAGTTCATCTATCACTTTGAAATATTGAGATTATATGACTCTAGTATGTTCACCCTCATGGTCCCCAATAAAGAAGACAATAAATATTTACATAGACCCCAAACCAAGAGAATTTATCCAAAGTGTTTCTTGAAGACCCCAAATCAACAAAGCATGCCATTGACCTCCTCCTCCACATTGAGAATGTCTACATCAAGGCTTCTTGGGAGAAATAAAACCTAAACAACCTAAATCACAAGTCTCCAAGAGAAATGCAACAAGTAGAGGGGTGATGGAAACACCCTTGCCTAAAACTAAGACTTGAGCCATATTGCATACCAAATAAAAGGAGCAACCTAACCTATATACCTCAACTATTGGTATTTGGTGTAGGTACCAAAAGAGAAACACACACAAGATCAAATATTGGTGAAAATTCAAACAATTAAATGAAGAAAAAGGTCAAGTTGATCAACCTCTCAAACCTATCACCACTATCATAGAAGAAAATTCCAAACTCTGGATATACAAGGACCTTGTGCTAGACCAAGACCCTCCTTAAAATAATTCCAAAAAAAATGCTTCCTATGAGCCCACTTCTAAGTCCTCTAATTAAGAAGAAGAAGAGGTTCCTCCTCCTACCACCAAGAAAAAATGGAAGGCTCCCATTAAATCCTTCTCTACCTAACTTCTTAAGATTGAAAATAGAGTCCATTTAAACCAGAAGGACCCAGGAAAAATTAGGGCCACCCCTTGTAGTTGTGATTGTTTCCCATCTTAAGAGATTTTTCCCTCTTTTGGATTCCTTTCCTGACCTTATTGACCTAGATACCATATATTTTAGGTACATTAGGTGGGTGTCTCTATGTATCAACCCATGCTAGAATTTCCACTTAGCCTCATCGATTCCAAGGGTACCCTCCCCTCTCATTGGATAAGAGTTGTTTCTTGCAACCAACGAAGATCCTCTAATCCTCCTACCATATTTCCTCCTCATGTTATTTGATCCATGTCTTCCCTAGTTTCCTCCTCCTCCTTTCCCATAGCCTCTCCTCTCATGCCTCCTATATATCTTTCATGGGTGTCCTTATGATGTCCCTTGACCAAAGGGTTCACATGATTGGGGCCTTCTCTGAGTTCATCCCCGAGCTTACTCAAGCCTAGGCCCCCTATATTTCTTTTGACATTTCCAACATCCCCTCAACTAATAACTACATAGCTGACCTTCTTTAATGAGGCTACATTACATACATTCAATACAAACTACCCAATGGACCTTAATTAATAATAAAAATATAGCGGACCTAGCCATATTTACATTAAAAGGCCACCATACCTACACTATTATTAACTCTAGTGGGCCCTTTAGCCCCCATTACATCCTTAGGGAAGATCCCACCATACTCTTAATCTCCTTTTAACTAGTCAAGATTTTAATTATTTTCCTCCCTAAGTATTCTACATATTTTTTTAATGTGCCTTAAATGTTTTATCTAATTCAAAGGAGCTAGGGAAATGGTGTTGCTCGAATTGAACTTAATTTGTGTTACAATCTTATTTCCCCTTTATCTAGATTTGAGATACATGAATAAAGGAGATAATTTTCTCTAAATAGTGTTTGTATATAATTCTTTACCACATCTTTGTTAATTCGAGGTACTATGGGCCAACAAACACCTATTTTTGTTTTGATTATCAATCAGTGGGGTTCTTTTGTTAGCTTGCGAGACAAAGATGTCATCTATTATGAAAGATGAGATTTGACTCTTTTATTCTACCTCTGTCACATTATCTAGATACGTGTTGTAGTATTTGACTATCTCTTTGATGTCTACATACAAACTTCATGACGTATCCTTCTGATAATTGATACTAATGAGAATCTAGTAATTGTTTTTGCTAGAAGGAATTGAAGATTGGGAGGAGCCTCCAAAAAATCTTGCTAGAATAAGATTAAAGAGTCCAAATATCTTTTCCATCATCCTGTATCATTTATCCATTATTTTAGATGGGAAGATAATGACATTGCTTCACTAAAAATCTCTTCATTATCAAACACAAATTTGCAAAAGTATTTGTGGACTAGAGAAAGATCATCATGGATTTCTAAATTGTATTTGATGAAGTCACTAATATCATACATAGTTTCTTTATAACACTCCACCTAATTTTTTAGCTAGGTGATTTATGTCTTGTACACTTCTAGTCCCTTGGTCATTTGAGGACCTTGGATTCATTTGCTTGAGAAATGGATACTACTGTAGTGGTTGTTATCACAAGGTCCCTATTCTCTACATCCATCAACATGGTCTCTCTAGGACTCTTATTTGCGATCTTATTGGTGATTATTTTTCTTTTATTGTTATGGCTTAGACCACTTGTCTCTTCTTGATGTTGAATGGCACCCTTTCGATGCATTCCCATTCTCCCTCCATGAATTGTTGAAAATTGGGATTCTTATGACTTGTAGTGTATAATTCTTCCATTGTTCCTAACCTGAAGAGAACATATGTGTGATTGTATTTTGACTCTAAAATTCTGATTATTATTTCTTCGTGGCATTATGTCCTTCTTTTTCCTTATATCTAGGATCCTTCCACTTGGCTAGATGATATGTTTACCATAGTGAATTTTGAAGTGGAGGTTTTTCCCTTCTAAGTATCTACAATCAATATTGAGGTTCCACCTAGAGTATTATACTTCATCTTATCCACCATTGTTTTCATCATATACACCTTTGTTGTATGTCCAATTGGAACATTTGTGATTGTACCTCCATGCACTAGAGTGGTAGTATCTAGTTTAGGCATTGTAACACACCCAACCCCCTAATTATTTTTTAAGGGAGTATCTGAATTTAATGACCCAACCTCCCACACTTCCGATGACATTGTATATGGATTTAACGACCTAGATCTCCCCGTCAATTCTATGATGAGATCAACGGTTACCCTCGTTGTTCCTCTCCAAACCCATGTCAACCAACTAGTAGCTGACACCTGTCATCATAAGGATGCTTTGGATGACTTTCTGGCATGCCATGTCATTTATGACATCTTCTTCCACTTTATTGTTCATAAAGGTTCTTAGAGATCTACAGTGGAGATGAACTACGACCCCTCATAGATCCACGATTCTCATTGTCATTGCCTTCCTCGTTGTCTTGACACAATACGCAAGAGCCCTAGTATGTCATTTAACTTGAACAATATAGGAGTCTTATATAGTTATATATATATAGAATGATCATGCACCCGATCGGTTCTAAATCTACCCAGTTTACAACTTAACATAATTAACTAGTTGTAGCATCTCTTACTAAAAGTAGAGACAATCGACAATAAAATAAGAAATGTCCTCCATGTCATTTTATCATATGTTAGACTCGAGAACTATCAGAGGAACCAAAATTATTGCTACCACACAGGTACTCTTATGTAATTTCATACAAATATGTCACCAAGCCACATAGTCTCCAGTCTCTGAGGTGCACCACATAAGCATCAAGTCAAGGTATATCAATCCATGACTAAGCTATCTCTAATGTGTATGTCTATCATGGTACAACCAAGGGTATTCAACACACCATGTACCCCACATCACATGAAGCACCCTCAAGCATGGCATAAACACTTTTGAAGTAACGCCAAAAGATAACACTGCATTTTTTACTTACCACTTCATTTCCCTTTAACGAGTCATATTTTTTACACCCTACTTGCATTTTTCCTCTATTCATTGTCATCCAACATAACTCTAGGCTCCACAAGTACACAAACAAGATCATCACATCGATTCATGGCTTGAACTTTGCTTTTAAATTTTACATCTAAGTGCACTACTCAACCATCATTGTGTTGTTCAAGCCTCATTCAATCACCTTCTTAAAAAGTGATATTAATAGTCTCTCCTTGAAGCATTGATTTCATATACTCTATATAACATCATCCAACATTGCAATGACTACTAAACGTGTCCATAATGGAATCACAGGATGTGCTTCTCCAATTTCATGGTTAATCATTGATTCCTCAAAGAGATTTCTCGCTTGCATGTCCTACTATCTAAGTATAGCATTCACATGTTGCAAGTTTAGATCATTAAAATAGTGGATGATATGAATCTCATTTTTTCTCTTGAATCATTATACGAAAAAAAAATATCATCCATTTATTTATAAGGTGAGGTAATCCAACAATAATAAACTAGACCATGTCCACAAAAATCAACCTAACTAAACACTAGATAGGTTCATGTGTGAATCACTTCAACTCTAAGTGCTACATGTCAAGATCCAAGGTATGCACATCCATCAAGAAAGGGTCCCAAGGTGAATGCTCCAATGCTCCTCCAAATTTGTTTGATGCTCCAATGATCCCTCCTAATTCATGTGCACCTTCGGTTCCACCACACCTCCATGAACTCTCAACCCTAGAATATGAAAATCAAACACAATCCTCCACGCAAGAAACCAAGTGCCCCCATGCTACCTAGGTCCCAATGCCCTCCTCCTAGATGCTCAATGCTCCACCAAATGGGTCATCCTCCCAAGAAACCAACCAAACGCATTGTGCACACCTCATAAATAATCTCACCAAGCCACATAGTCTCCAAGATCCTAGGCATGTGTGCCACATAAGCATCAAGTCAAGGTATGATCCATATTTATTGTGAAAACGAAATGAAGGCGGAGATATAACAATTAAATATATAGAGATATTGCAAGATACAGACAAATTTTGTAATAAACACAGAGATATAGTAATGTACAATTTTTATTAATGAGATAATGTACAAAAACTATAAAAGTAGAGAGTGAATGACTCGCTAGAATGGTGGCAGCTTATCTCTAAGAAGAGATGTGATGGCTACGCTCATTCGCAAGAAGATTATTACAATGAGGCTCGAAAGGCCTTTTTAACATAAATGGAAAAAACCTAAACATCCATAAACCTATCCCGCAGAAGATGAAAATCCAAAAGGTTTGCGGCTCCAATGTGGAGATGAAGTGTCAAAAGTCATGTGGGCCCCGATGGGGTAAGTTGGTACAACAACTTCCCGGGGTTGTAAATTTTGTGTACAATATCCATTTTAGGCACACGATATCTTGTTGGAAAGGTATATGTGAAAAATACACATTATGATGTCACACTTTGAATTTGTTTATAGTGTGATTATGGCAAGCCCCAAAAACGTTGTTTAGGGCCTCAAAAAGGCCCCAGAAGTTTAGGACTCGAAAATCTAGGAAATAACTGTCAATGATGAAAGTTGCATGTGAGCGAGTTGGAATAGATGGGTGGCCATCGATATCCATCAATATCAATCCTCCCTCCTTAGGAAGCAATGGTATCCATTGTGTTGAGTTCCCATGGGATATGGGAAAGCATTTCTTGAATTTGAACCTTGGTGAACCTCTTTCCTTGTTGGAGACGTTGAGTTGCTTGGTTTGTGGAATGTTGTCAAGAACCTGATATTGGAGGGGTTGGACCTTTTTAACCAGTCTGACTTCATGAGATGACTCTGTGTAGAAGGAATCTATATTCTTTGCTTCAATATTATCGATCTACTTCTGCTAGATAGATGGGGCTTGAACCGAGGCCATAGTGGCCACAATCTCCTTATGTTCACTTCCTTCTTGAATCATGAAGAAGCTAAAATTCATCATATGAAAGACAACTTTGCTGCATTTTCTTTTCGAAACAATACTCAGAACTACCTATGGTATCCTGTAGAGATGATCCCCCAGATTAATAATGACACTATGGGGTCAAGACTCATAAACAACATGGTGCTTCCACATATATGGTTGGACCAAAATAACATCACAGACATCCAGTGGGGAAACATCGCACAATACCTCATCCTTGAAGGGCTTGATGTTGTAGGACAGGAAACATTGTTGGTTGACACGAAGATCGCATCCATGGTGAATCCACCATATGTTGTATGGTTGGGGGTGTGGTGTTGTTGGAAATTCCAACTTTTTGACAACCTCCATTGAGATGAGGTTTTTTTGGTTTTCTCTATCCACAATGAAATGCAACGGAATCCCCTTCACCCATATCTGTGAATAGAAGAGGCGCTCCCCTTCTTTAGGATCTACTAGTGCTTCCGGTTGGATTGTTGTGGTTGTGATGGTGGCAATGGGGTCTACATCAATGATCTGTCTCCTTCCATTATTTTTTGCATCATATTTTGAATTTGGGTTCGGCTATTTTTCTTTGATATCGGATACCAATGAATGTTTTGAGCGACATTCATCGGTGTTGTGTTAGGGTATTTTTTGGAAATTGCACCACTTATCGATATCCTTCTTCGTCTTCTTATTTCTCTTCTTTTCTTGTGACTTGGACTAATTGTCTTGATTTTGGTTGTTCTGTGAGTTAGGGTTTCCTTTACCATACTTTGGTTGTTGGGGATTTGTAGACCCGAACTCTCACTTGTTCTGCTGCTTAAATTTCTGCTTGATTTTGACAGCATATCGATAAGCGGCTTCCAGTGATGAAATTTCCATAATTTCCATTTCGGTTTGGATGTATTTGTGTAGAGCTTCATGGTAGTTGAGAACCAGATATTACTCAGAGTCTTTGATACCCATCTTGGTGCGCAAGGTATGGAAGGTATTTGTGAACTCCGACAATGTTTGGTCCTGTTTTTTATGCAGTGTGATCCATCTCATGTACTGGTCATCATAGTTTCCCATAGGGTAATATTGCTCCTTGACCGCATAAAAAAATCCCAAGTGGGCTCGTCCCCAAATATTCCAGACTCATCTATGGAACTTTTCTCCCATTCAATTTCCCACCAATGTTTGACATGGGGGAGAGCCTTGAGGAGCACAAAGGTGATCTTTTCTCTGTCGAAAAATTGTGAACAAAGAAATAAACATCTAGCAAATTTAACCATTTTTCCAAAGCATCTGCATCGATCTAACCCTCAAATATGGGAATAACAAAATTAACTTGTACCTTGAATGGAGTAGCGTATAGAAATTGCTTGACTAAGACACATATGGTATTGTCAACAATCATTGAAGGATTTGGGCGAAATTCTCCAATATCTCGCTCCCCTGTTGCGTGAGGGCTTCTGCGAGCAAGAGCTTGATGGGATCTTCTTCTCTTGCGTCTCTCTTTTCTTCCACCATGGGAGGTTGCTTGGGTTGACAAGCTAGCTCAAGACCCAACTCTCTGTACCCTAACCTCGTCGGGGATATGCACTAAGAAACGACAATGAGCAACCTACTTTGATACCACTGATCCAGATTTATTTTGAGAATGAAATGAAGGCGGAGATATAACAATGAAATATACAGAGATATTGCGAGATACATAGAAATGTTGCAATAAACACAGAGATACAGTAATGCACAATTTTTATTAATGAGAGAGTACAAAAACTGTAAAATTATAGATTGAATGACTTGCTAGAATGGCGGTAGAGTATCTCTAAGAAGAGATGTGATGTCTATGCACATCCACAAGAAGATGATTACAATGAGGCTCGAAAGGCCTTTTTAACATAAATGGAAAAACCCTAAACATCCAAAAACCTATCCCCCGGAAGATGAAAATCCAAAATGTTTGTGGCCCCAATGTGGAGATGAAGTGCCAAAAGTCATGTGGACCCTGATGGGGTAAGTTGGTACAACAACTTCCTGGGGTCGTAAATTTTGCATACGATCTTCGTTTCAGGTGCACAATAGCCCGTTGGTAAGGCCTATCTGAGGACTACACGTTATATCATCACACTCTAATTTCATCTATAGTGTGATTGTGGTGAGCCCCAAAAACGTTGTTTAGGGCCTCAAAATGACCCCAAAAGTTTAGGACTCGCAAAATCTAGGAAATAACTTCCAATGATGAAAACTACATGTGATCCAGTTGGAATAGGTGGGTGGCCACTGATATCCATATGGATCAAGGTATATAAATCCATGAGTAAGTTATCTCCAATGTGTATTTACATCATGGTACAACCAAAGGTAGTCAATGCATCATTCATCCCACATCACATGAAGCATCCTCACGCATTGTGTAAACACTTTTGGAGTAACCCAAAAATCTAACACTATGTTATTTACTTGCCCCTTCATTTCCCTTCCATGAGTCGTAGATTTCATACCTTGCTTGAATTTTCCCTTTATTCATTGTCTTCCAACATCACTTTGGGCTAGAGGAGTACCCAAACAATATCATCTCATTGATTCACAGATTGCATTATGCTTTTAAATTTTACATGTAAGTGCACTACTCAACCATCATCATGTCAATCAAGTTTCTCATTCAATCACCTTTTAAATAAATGATATTAATATTCTCTCCTTAAAGGATTGTATTTGTGCACTCTGTCTACATCTAACACTGGAATGAATAACCAACATATCCATAGTGGAATCACTTTCATACAAGGATGTACCTCTCCAATGTCATGGTCAATCATCCATTCCCCTAAGATGTTTCTCTCTTACATGTCCTACTATATAAGTATAACATTCACATGTTGTAGGGTTAGATCGTTAAAAGATTGAATGACTTTCCCCACAATATGCATCAAGGACTTCAAGAATTATTTTTGTGAATTCAATCCCTTAACATTTATTGCTATAATACAATTTATCATAGTCTTCATGATCGGTGACATTACCAGCATAAGATTCTTTATAGATCTTTCCCTTGTGAAGTTCTCATGTATTCACATTGATCTTCTAGTCAACTTCTAGTTCTCCAAGACAAGTAGATGGTGTTCATTGCAATATCTCATCAATTCGTTATGGATATTTTTATGCAACTCAAACTCTAAGATTTTGTTGGACATGGGATGATCAAAATCACTTGACATGTGCCCTACAGGTGATAAAAAAAATTCAACACGATTGAGAATGATTGTTAATAAAAACAACTTTATTGGCATCTTCAACCTAAATTTCAGATCTCTTGAAGCATTGGCATTACATGATATAACAATATACTTGACAAGTATGTTTATTTGGATATCTTGAAATCACTAGTCAATATTGATAATGAAGAAGAAATTATTTATGGTACTTGTTACCCCCTCACCTAGGGGTAGCTAGAGGAGATCATGTCTCATGGCCCACGATGAAGACAATGACTGTGATGATGATGATGATAAACATATCCACAAATAGAAGCATGGAATCCTCCCTTAGATGCCTATTACTCACCAACATGGCTCATCACACTCAATCAGCAAGGCTCATTGGGAGATGGTGGCCCAAAAAATCATGAGGTACATTAGTCCTTGTTTCATATAAAGTGTCATGTTTAATACATTGGGTATTTGAGTAATGATCATAGGTTGAAGTTAGATAATGAATCATAAGCTCAGAAGTTATGTTTTTTCCTTGTTTCACCTTGGTGGCCATCTCAGGCATCCTAGTTACGTGTTGTCACTTCCGGGAAATGAGGTACTACTAGTGGTTCCTTGAAAGGGGAAGCGTACCATTCTAGATCATACTTGCCACTTTTCCACCCTTGATCCCTTCATTCTCCCACCTTTTGGGTAATTTGGTTACATGTACACCAAAAAGGCATGTAGCTCACTCTCTTATGAAAAGAAGAGGCTAAAGGCCCAGAGGTAGATTGCAACTCGCTAATAAAAAGAAAGAAATGGGACAATGAGGACAGTTAAAAGTCATATTCCACAATTGATCTCTACCCCCTCATTAATGGTGATTTCCCCTAGTTCTAATGTGAATAAATGCATTCATCAGATAGAAATGACTTGATTATATCCCAAACGAAAATCAAAGGAAGTGTTATGCTTGAAACTTTTATAAGGGGACTCGCAAATCAAATAAAATAAATAAAAAGAAAAATAAGGGGTTTGGAATGAAAAGAGTCGAGGAAAGGGTAACTTTATCGCCAAGTACACCCTCTACAAAGGCACTCGTGGAGGTGAGCCCATACATTGTCTTTCATGTTAATGACCCCATGCCTAGAAGTAAACCCCATGACCACTTCATATTCATTATGTATCTATGATAGGTTCTTCTGGGAAATATCTTTCTACTTTGGTATTGGCACACCTAATAGGTTCTTCTGATGGTCCTCCCATACCTAAAATTTCCAAATTGCATAAAGTATTAAGCTTGTGTGAAGTTTGAAGGGGGTACCCAATGAGAGTTGTTCATTTAGCTTGTGTATTAATTGATGGCATACTTTATATGATTATTAGGACTATTTCCCCTTGTGATTTTATCTTTTACTCGATTCCATGGTTTTGACTAACCTGAGTGCACCTGACATGGTCTTTGGAGAACGTATTTGTTCTTTCACCTATGATGTTGTGCACTTATTACAGGATACAACATGTGTGATGTAGAGTGTTGTGTCACCTGGTGATTGACCCCTTCATATACGTCCTCTCACACCTAATGAACCTTGGACGATGGATCGATGATCTCTCATTTGATAGATATGGTCATGATGTTAGGAAAATGGGAAGAAATCCCACACCTTGGACAGTGCACCCCATACCGTGTTCAACATTTGATGGAGGATTTTGCACTTGGTTATGCTTGGACACTACTCAGAGAGGTGATGCATGATCATTCCACCTTAGACACTAGTCGTTCCACCTTGTACGTTGAGCTCCTTGATGATGGTGTCATGCGTTGGGTTTCCTTGATGATGATGGGATTTCTTTCCATTGGGGCACCATTTGATGCATTATGTGACGTGACCCTTGATGAGGAAACACACAATTCCACCTTTCTTACACCTCTTGGATGATGAGACTTTTTCTTTGAAGGCTTCACACACACCCTTGGAGCATGATGTCACCACATGTGTGACCTAGGAGAACATTATTATGGTGTATTAGCATTATTATTCATTGTTAGAGTCTATTTGAGGGGTCAACCCCACTTGTAACATGGATTATTGTTGTTTTACATTATTATGTGGACATATGTGTTAGGGTTACCTTGTATAAAAGAGGCTAGCACTCA
>ML862121.1:7026-23546 GCA_009831015.1 Picea engelmannii
TGGTGATGATGGTGCTCATGATCTGGTCATGAGATATTCTATACAACTATGTTGATGCTACCAGGTGAATGGTATGTTTGTGCTCAATACCATTACCTGCAATACCTCCTAGCTAGGAGGGAGTGTTGATATTATGGTAGCTGTGGGAGGTATTTACCTCCACGTGTAAACCTGACAAGAATAGAAGACTCTGGAAAGCAAGAAGAAACCCTAATGAGTTGGCTAATAACCCTAGAAGACATGTCGGCTCTAGAGGATAATTTATATTAGGTTATTACCCTCTAAGAGAAGAAGTCGGCCAGAAGAATTAATATATACTGAACAGACAGATACCCAGAATGAGAAGTCGGCCTAGGCAGTTAGCCAGATTTAGTATAAATACAGGAGGCCAATCTTCATTCTAGCAGGCAGTCTCAGAATTGCAGAGCAGCACTTGTGCGCATTGCAGTGCCCAATTTTGTGTGCAGATTTGGAGGAGAGTTTCCATTGCAGTTGCAGCAACTAGCAGGTCACGTTTGGCTTGGACTATCTCTTGGTTAGGGTTTGGACTATCTGATCAGCTCTTGTTGGTGCGCTATCCTTGGGGAAAGGTGTGCTACCCTTTGTTTGGCTATCTAGCCTAGGGTTTTCTTCCGGAGTGATTCTCTGTCAAGGTTAAGGTGCTCGGAGGGTGGCTTCGGCCTATGGTTGGGTGACAATAGTGATATTGTCAATGGTAAAACGAGCACATCCATTATATTCTAACATGCAATCCACTCAAATACCTTTGAATCTTAACTGTCTCATCCTTGACGAAAGAGACATACTTTAGAAGTTCTAGAAACCTTCTCTCATGTTCATCAATGGTCATACTCCCCAGCTTGAGTTCGAAGAACTCTTTCATTTTCTTGTCATAGTATCTTTTAGTCAAGTATTTCTTCTCAAAATACTTCTTGAATTCCCTCCAAGTGACACTTTTCTCTTTAATGTGTTGCACCTGCACAAGCTGATCCCACCACATGGATGCCTTTTCTTTGAGTTGATAGATGGAAATTCTACCTTCTGCATGAGAAGAATAATTATGCAATTGAAAATACTTTCTCATGCCCAGCAACCATGTTTTTGCATCTTCATCCTTTTTGTGCTCACCATCAAATGTAGGAGGTTTGATTTTGTTCATTTCTCCTCGCAGTTCATCCACCCCAGACCTCTCATGCTTTCTGACAGGGGATGGACTTGAGCTGTTGTGTGATCTCTTATTGGAATTCCTCGGGGAGTGGTGGTGATTTCTGCTAACACTTCTTGCTTTTATTTTCTCATCACGAGACCTGTGATTTCCTGAGTTGCTTGAGCCACTCTCCTTATCCAATTTATTTTCTATTATGTTCAAGCTCTCCAATAACTTCGTGTTGAAGTCATCTTGCTACTCCTTGGCTTTCATAAGCCTTTCATTATCAGCTTTATGGCTTTGGACATCCTTCTGCAAATTTTTAATGGTCTTTGCTATATTCATGTTTTAATCTCTTCCTTCTTCATGCCCATTGGAGTTTGTTCCTTCAATGCCCAAATGGACATCCATCCCTCTGCTCTCATCTTGTTGACTATAAGTCCCCTGTGCCTCTTCCATTCCTCTGGACTCTAAGCTTATCTTGATCTGATCTATTTTTTGTTAACTCTGTAAAATGTGCAGCCAACAAAACTTTGTCAGGCTAATTGTTTCAACAATTTCATGAAAATATGAACCATTTTAGTTCAATAATATATCATAATCTTTTCTTCTGATTTCCTGAAAAATTGAATTCCCAAATCAATTTTCTGAGTGGATATTTAGATTCCATTTTTCAATACCTTTCCAACGCCTGCTCACATACTCAATTCCGAGTCTGGAGCAGAAAGTTATGGTCATTTGAAATTTTCCCATTAACTTTTTTGTTCATTTTTCAACTTGGCGCAACTCTACGTTGTAATTATGCATTTTCGCACCTAGTCCATTGAAATTTTTGTATGAGCTCAATTGGGTTTCTGCATAAATATATTATGGACATCCTGTCCAAGTTTCACCTCATTCTAAGTTATGGGCTGCGAGTTACAACCTGCTGAAGTTCTAGGCCAATTTGTGTTTTTGGTCTGGAATGCTACATGTACCTTATTTTCCATATTAAACACCTTTAACATGCCCAGAAATTTAATTCAGCTCTGGGACTGCCTTCTATGGTTCAATATCTTTCCATTGACTGCTCCTCCACCTCAATTCGATTCTGGAGCATAAAGTTATGGCTCTTTGAAGCTAGTTGGGTCTTATAATTTACCCTCCATTGTTTAAGTTGTAACTTTCTCATAAAAGTTATGTTTGACGAACGGTTTACACCATTAGAAAGATCTCTTCGAATTATTTCATTTGAGTTGCAGAGACAGAGTGTACCTTAGGTACACTTCTGTCTCGTGGTTTTTGAGTTGCTAAAAACACTCTTAAGGCCCTCAGAAATGCGCTGCAAAAAGATGACGTTCAAATGATATAAAACATCGCAGAAAATCACTGGTTTTCTACTGTTATTCACCTTCCAAACGACTCTGTGTGCACAAATTTCAACCTGTAAACCCATATTTACCATGCGCAACAACAACACAAGGGAAATCGTGGTTTGCGCACTTTAAAACCACTGTGTATCACTTCTCTGTCGTGCCACTAACTTGCCCGCACTACTTTTATGTCGCGCGCCAATATCCACCGCGGGCAGTTTTTGTACTACGCATTGATATTCTGTGCGCATTTCACTGAACGTGCTGCACCATGCCAGAGTTTAGTACGTCTCCACTGCGCACCAAAACTCTGCACGCACCATTAACAAAACTGTCGCGCGACAACATATACTCACATTGTGCGTGCACCAACAAAACTCCTCTGCGCTCTGCCAACACTGCGCACACCACACACTTCATTATTATGTGTGAACATCACGCAATGTTAAATTTAGTGTGCGCTCCTGTGCACCAACATTTTTCCGTGTAACGCCGATATTTAGCGCGCACACCCGCACACTAAAAATTTTCCGCGCGGCACCAAAATTTAGTGCGCGCACCCGCACACTAACATTTTTTCGTGCGACACCAAAATTTAGTGCGCACACCCGCACACTAACATTTTTCGCGCGGCACCAAAATTTAGTGTGCACACCCACAAACTAACATTTTTCCGCGCGGCAACAAAATTTAGCGCGCGCACCAGCATGCCAATATCTTGTCGCACAGTGCCAAATTTTAACTATCACAAGCTTTTCACTGCGCATCAATTCCTCATGAATTCCGCTGCAGAAATTGAGGCTTTTGCTTAACTCTTTCCCCAATTTACCATAGACATTCTGCAACCATGAAATTCGTTCAATTTTACCCCGATAACACCAATTCAACCTCTGCAACAACAAATCGTTGTGGGTTGACATTTCTAGAACGAATTTCCCCAAAATCAATTCACGAATTGAGAATTTTATTTATTAATCTCGCTCCAACTGTCATGGATTCACTGTAACTTCAAATTCGACCAATTCCAGGTTCGAATTTGCTAGAACAGATATTAAATCAATAATATCTTACCACATGGCCGAATTTCTCAATTTCCCCATGAATTTACCAACCGAAATTGGGGTTTTTTCCCAATTTTTGTACCGTATTGTAGCTAGACGCTCTACAACTCGAAATTTGGCCACTTCGAAATAAATCATTTGTGACATTTCGCTTCAACTCGACTTTCTCGGCCCATCTAGGCTCAGTGTCGAAAACTGAAGCTCTGATACCAATTTGTAACGTCCCTGGCCATCCATGCCGAGCCACGCTACGCCAGAGAACTGTTACGTTCTCTCTACGGAACATATTGTAACATACCCAACATCTAACTGAGCTATGCCACATAATTTTTTTGAACTGCATGCAATTAAAATACCTATGCACACAGAACTCTTGCGGAAACATATATATAAAAACGTAGACAGACAAATACGTTATGTAAATGCACGGATTCATACTAAAATGACAGTAAACATATACAGGAAATAACCATAAATTTATAGACAGTTATAAACACACATAGATAGACCCATAAATATAAGCACGTAAATAACAATGCAGCATGTAAATTTATCACCCATATTGGCACTTATCTTGGTAAGAATGTCACCAACTGTGTGCAGACCTTCCACGAACCTCCCAGCCTTAGACCACACTGTTCATCACTCTCAATAGTGAGTCATCCCCGAGATGGGACTAAACTCCACCCGGGTAAAGGGATTCCTAACCAGGATAAAGGCTCATAGACAACAGGAAGGATTCTGTCTCAGGTGCCAACTCAAACTAACAACCCACAGTCCCTCATTCCCCACATGCTTGTCCCACCCAAGAAGTGTGCCCCTTCTCTGCTCAACAGTCCTTCAGTTGCCCCACTTCATTTCCGAGCTTCAGTAATAGGCTGGACAGGAAGTCTTAGAGCACTGTAGTTGCAGTTCAACACCTTCAGGAAATCAATCCCCAACAATTCTCTCACCTAGAGAATTTATCACGGGCCTGACAACCCACTTCTTCAGTCCAGCTCCCAAGCTAACCAGACACACCAACACAAATGGCTATGGATACGAGTTCAGGTACAGTCATGAAGATACAAAGGATAGCTCAATGGGTGTGAATACTCATGGATGATTGACTGGATGATTGAATGATGGAAAGAATGATGGAAAAGATGATAGGAATGAACTAAGTCCCAACAATATGTATGTATGTCCCCAACTTGATACTTGTCATGTTGGGAGCTACTTTGGCCCACTTGTACCCAACTTTAGAACTTAGGATAAATAATTATCCATACTTTATGATTAAAGAAATATTAATATAATATTCTTTTTTGGATTAAGCTCCCTAGCTTAGCCCCTTTCCTTAACTTAGCCCCTCCCTTTCCCTAACCAGTGGAGTTTAATCCCCCATCTCTTTTATCATGGTCGGTCTACGCGCAACGATGTATTTTATATTAAATATGAGACATATACAAAAATAGGCGCACTGGCCTTTAACATCTAGGCTCTCCAGCCTAATCAAAACATAAGCATCCTAGCTTATAATAACTGGCTCACCAGCCTATAAAACATAACATATACACAAAGGCTCGTTGGCCTCACAATCGTGCGCACTTAAGATGTTGCGCGATGTATTCTGGAATGTGCACACTTCATCATTGCACTGCGCAGTACATGCGCGCACTATGCCATGAAATGTGTATGCAAAATGATATCAAAACAACTCACCAACTTAAGTACATTTTCATCTATATTACAATTGGGCGCGGCCTAGGGATATTACAACAAGAGGGAGAAGACTATGATGAGACACTTATTGAAGAAATAGTTCCAATATTTATGAAGACAACTAGAACAACCATGATTCATATATAATATGAGATGCAGGGAGAGCAATCCCCATATTTGAAATTGAGTGGCAGTTGGTGCATTACATTAGTTGGGTCATGGAGACATGACTACAATGAAAGATAGAGTTACCTCCATGAAAGAAGAAGATCTACCTTCAATATCAGTTAGTGAGCCACTCTCAGTTTTGGATGAAGTTGTTGCCATGATGGAGTAGAGGAGTTACTCCCAGATCTCAGCAGTCACAGTGAGAATGGAGCAACCATTCTCAACTTTAGAGCAGGTGCAGGTGCAGAAAGAGCAGAGGACATACTCTCAAGCAGTGAGACAAATAGTGCTTTGCAGAAAGCACATAAAGCTAGCACATGATTGTGCACATTAAGTTGAAGTTGAAGCAAGTGTACTAGGATGGTACAATATGATGTGAAAAATTGGATTTGAAGATTGAAGATAGAAAGACTCATGTCTGTCAGTTGAAGGAAGCTCTGTACGTGTTGAAGCAAGTTCCTAGAGCTTGATATGACAGAATTTACAGTTTCCTGAAGAGCTTGGGATTTACCAAGAGTCAAGTTGATTCTAACCTTTATCTCAAGGCTATGAATGATGAGCCAGTGATGTTACTACTATATGTAGATGATGTATCTTTGATAAGATGAAGAAAAACTCATCACATATTGCAGAAGAAGCTCGCCACGGACTTTGATGGAAGACCTAAATGCATTATCTCTTAGGTCTTGAAGTTTGGCAGAGCACAGAGAAGATCTTTCTTAACCAAGGGAAGCATGCAGTTAAAATTGAAAAGGTTAGACATGTTGAAATGCAAATCCATGTACATACCCATGGAAACGAAGTTGAAGCTCCTGGTAGATACCTCGTCAAAATTGGTTGATGCTACTCTCTATAGACAAATTATTGGTTCAGTGATGTATCTGACGAATACCAAGCTAGATATATGTTTTTCCTTGAGTCGGTATCTGATAGAACCCAGACGTGTTCAGATTGTTGTTGCAAAACATATGATGAGATACCTTAAGGGTACGATGGATTTTGGTCTCTATTATACTAGAGATATTGACTTCAGACTGAGTGGTGACACCGATTTAGATTGAGTTGGAAGTGTTTTTGATAGAAAGAGCACTTCAGGATGTTGTTTCAGTCTGAGGTCGGCCATGATCTCATGGCAGAGTAGGAAGCAATTCAACATTTCTCCAAACATTACAAAAGCGGAATACATTGTTGCATGTTCTGCCAATTGTGAAGCCATAGGGCTTCAGATGTTGCTGACCGATCTATTTGATCTAGAGATGGAAACCACCGTGATTCTATGTGATAATCAAGTTGTGTAAAAATGATGGAGAACCATGTGTTCCATGATGAGTCAAAGCACATAGAGATCTGGTATCACTTCATTCATGATATGATGCAGAGGGGACCTCTAAAGCTCCAATATGTTGGCTTAGATGAGCAGGTTGCAGACCAAGCCTCTGTCTTGTGTAAAGTTTAAATACTTTCGAGATAAGTTGGTATAGTCTGAAAGGACCTCTCTTGAAAGGGGGAGTAGTGATGATATTCCAACCCCGTGTTGTGTTGATGTGCCAGCTTAATTGTTGTGATGTCAGCCTCGTGTTGATGACATACCAACCTCGTGTTGTGATGATGTGCCAGCCTCGTGCTATGATGATGTGCCAACTTAATTGTTGCGATGCCAGCCTCGTGTTGATGACATCCCAGCCTCGTGCTATGATGATGTGCAAGCTTAAGTGTTGTGATGCCAGTCTCGTGTTGAAGACTCTCAGACCAGTGTTGATGTTGATGATGCTCCAACCTTTGTGCCATGTTGTTGTTGTTATTGATGATGATGATGTATTAGTGTTATATTAATCCATGTTGATGCAGATGTTGATGATGCCACTTCAACTTCATGCTAAAGAAGATGATGATGTTACTTTAGCCTCATGCTAAAGATATTGATGATATTACTTTAACCTCATGCTAATGAAGCTGATGATGTCACTTTAGCCTCATGCTAAAGATATTGATGATATTACTTTAGCATCATGCTAACGAAGATGATGATGTTACTTTAGCCTCATGCTAAAGATATTGATGATATTACCTTAGCCTCATGCTAAAGAAGATGATGATGTTACTTTAGCCTCATGCTAAAGATATTGATGATATTATCTTAGCCTCATGCTAAAAAAGATGATGATGCTACTCCAGCTCCATGTTGTGAACGATGATGATGAGAAAAACTTTTGATGATTTATAGATATGCCACTCAGTGTTTCAAGATGTTGTTGATGATGCTGGCCTCTCTCTCACCTGATGTTGTTATAGAATACCCTTCTTATTAAGAGGGGGTGTTGAAATATTGTAACTGCAAAGAGTATTCTATTTATTATTGATGTATTATTCATTAGATCAATCCCCTTTTGTGGATTGATCATGCCAAACATTGTAAATGACCAAATCCCCTTTTGCGGATTGGTCAAACCCTAATTGTAATATGCTAAATGAGAAGTCGGCCCCCAGAATATATTAAAGTGGTTATAACCACCCAGATTGAGAAGTCGGCCCTGCCAGTGAAAAGACACCTCAGTTCAACACCTTCCAGATTGAATAAATAAGAGAGGCCAATGCCTCATTTGTTCACTCACTCGCTTGTTCATTAGAGCACAAGTTTGGAGCTACAGTTAGAGAAGGAAGAGAGAGAGAGGCACATTCTTGGGAGAGGACTTTATGTAGTGTTTGGTTTATTCTCTTGGCATTGTATTGGCTATCTATATTAAGGAAGTTTTTGTTGGGTTTTCTCCCCCATGAGGGTTTCCTAGGATACATGATGTGTCTCTTGTGATTGTGTATTTCTCAGTGATCCTATCTATGCTATGGTTATCTAGTAAATTGAAAAGAAACCTAATAATATCTTAAACCTTAACACTCAAGATCTTAGATCTCTATGATGCAGGAGAGCTTGTGTTTGGAAGTTGGTGTTTTTCTCTTTTGTGGAAAATTGTAGTGACATTTCGTGATTGAGGAGCTTCAATTTGGTGTGTTGTAGTTAGTTCAATTTCAATGGGAGGTTGTGAGGATATTTTTAGTAGAAATGGATTCTAACAAGTCAAAGTTCGAGATATTTACTAGCCAAAATTTGAATATTTGGAAATTGAAAATGGAGTATTTGCTTTTTGAGAGAGATACAAGATATCGTGGAGGGCAAGAAGCTTAATACTATGAAGTAGAAAAAATGGGACAAGATTAATGAAAAGGCCATTGACTTGATTGGCTTGAACTTTTCCAACTTAGTGTTGATGAATGTGTCTAAGGAAAGTACAAACAAGGGGCTTTAGGATATGTTTGGGAAGTTATATGAATCCAATTTCCTCTTGTACCTAATATTGCTAAGGAAGAAATTATATCTTGTTAAGATGAAGGATGTTGATAAGATAGTTGATCACCTAAATTTTTTCAATACTGTTGTGAATTAGATGAAGGCCATCAAATATGAAATGAAGGATGTTGAGCAATGCATTTGCTTACTTTGCAATATACCTAATTCTTGGGTTAATCTTATTATTTCCATTAGTAGGATCACTAAGGTGAAAATCTCAAAATAGATATGGTTGTTGGTGAATGATTACGAGAAAAAACATAGAGTACTTTTAAACTCAATGTGAATTCAAAAACATTGGTGACAAGAGGACATGTCAAGGAGAAGCAATAATGTAAGGTCCCCTCCTTGTCTACCGGAAGGAAGCAATAATGTAAGATCCCCTCCTTGTTTATTGATGTGCTTTTGTGTTTATTTGTTTTCAGATGTCTTGTTCACAACAGTGTCACAATGGATGCATAATAGTTTTTGGCACACCAAGGGTTTTATTGTATTTAATATAAAAAGTAGCAATTACATCTACTATAGATAATTACAAACTCATTCAATATGACATAACAACAAAAAACCTTTAGAAAATACAGTTTGATCTATTATTTTGTTTGACCTGTAAATGACCATATGTGGGAAACATTTAATACATTGAAGTGATCCCCCTTTGAGACACCACGATCTGTAATTGGTTGGCGTGAATCAAGGAGAAGAACATATGCAAGTAATGGCAGCTCGAAACCTTATGAAAATGCACCAGCAATCAATGCCCTTTTCTCAGCACTCGTTTGTAGCTTCCTTGATAATAAGGTGACCCCCTTTTAAATACCACGAACCGTTGGAAAAAGCCACGACCCAAGAAAAATGCAGTTGATATGTGTGAACAATAGATTTCCCTTTGAAACCGTGCCCAACAATCATATTTGCCAATTTGATTTTCTTTTCATCATCAGTAGGTTCCAGTTCTTTTCCCATGGTAATCCTGTACAATCCTTTACTTCTTAATAAATCCTCCATATGCAATTTCCATTGGAAGTAGTTGGTGTTGGTAAGCAAAAGATCACTTGAAGAAACCATCTTAAATATGCAAATAGTATGGATTTAAAAACTGAAACTGACGTCTTGAAAGGAAGGATCTTGAAAAATTAGGTTGTTTTAAAAAAAATGAACTTCAGATGTGAAAGTTATGCCCTTCTGGAAAAAAAAAACACAAATAGTAACCAAAGAGCCACGTGGAAAGTAGAAGTTGATCCAAGTGGTGATACCAGAGCTCCGAGGAGAAACCCATATTCAGACGAATTTGAGGATACTTGTGGATTCCAGGAGGAAGACACCGAGGGATTGGATTCAGTGTTGAGAGACACACCATAGCCAGTCGGGGAGACGACACAAGTTTTCCATTGCTTTCATTACAAATCTACAGTCAGATTGAGCATGGAGATCAAAGATCCAACTCCAGCTATCAGATCCCAGCATGAGTTCTAGAGGAGACATCAGAGGTATAATGGGTTGCTCTTCCTGAGGAGGCCTAGCAAACCTAAACCCTCAGAACCCATTTGAGATCAGGGGAAGGCGCTTCATTTGAGCTACCCAACACATTTTTCCGAGCCTTCTAGCCATCATGGAGTCACATTCAGTCAATGGAGTTGCAGTGTGTTTGACAGAGATAGGAGAGATCACAGATTCTCGGATCTATTCATCTAAAGGGCTAGCGAGGAAGATTCCTTCCAACCCATTGGAGAGGGAGGCTAGGCGGTCCATTCGAGACAGGTTCCATAAAATTTTGACGGTGGAATCTACTTGGGAGACTCTTTCAATTTTAGCCAATGTGAGGGTATTCCCAACAGTTGGACATATTACTTCCAACAATGACAGAGAGATCCAAGAGCCTAGCAACAACAAATCCATCCAGGGCGAGTCTTCTAGGGAAGAAGGCAACTTCATTGGGACATATCTCATCAGATTCAGAGGAGTCTTTCTCATGCATGCATCAGATTCATCTTTTGACAGCAGATCCAGCGTTGCATGCAGTAGTAAACCAACGCATGTTACAGATCGGGCTTGCATGCCAATGATCTAGCGACGCATGTTAGTTCTAGGTATTGTTCCATGCTTTTATTAGTATTCCAGTATAGATCTAGTCATTTGAAGGTCTAATTGAAGATTGGTTTGGTTATTTTTACATGCATGCAGTCTCTGTGTGAAGTTTTGTACATGCATGCCATTATTGTAGTTGCTTGACTATTCAATATATCTTAAACAAGTTGTTCCACCTGAAACCACATGCAAAATCACCATGCATGTTAAATTCAAGTTATCAAACACAGTCATAAACCTAAATAACCCATTCAACTACCCAGAGAGTATTAGATCTGCGAAAGACAGGGTCAATAGAGAGTTATATCCAGATCTATGGATTTGGGATATTACAAGTGGTATCAGAGCTTCAAGCCTGCCAACCTGTGACTAAAGTTTCCATGAGTTCAACAGAGAACCCAGGGGGTCGTGAGCATATAAGTGACGAATTTGTCACTTACAACAAACACAGAGAGAGGAGAGGACCAAGATCAGATTATCCCCCTTTTCCTCACAGTTCAAAGGAAGAGGAAGAAGCACAACGAGAAGCATAAATAAGGGTAGAGTGTGAATCAGATCTTGAGGCAGAGAGGAGGATGGGAGACATATATGAAAGGACAAAAGGTAGTGGAAAGGCACCCATGGACCCAGAAGCGACCTTCATGCAAGTTCTTAACAATTTGGTGATCAGTCAATAGGCCATGACTCAATCTTTGGCACAGATGGTAGATAGATTGGCTACATGGAACATTCCAGGAGAAAATGTCCTCCATGCAACACAGGGGAACTTAGGGGTAGGTAGTAGACCCCATTCACCTACTCGTACATACACATCATTGAGTAGGATTCCTAGACCACTATTCCCTATCTTTCAGAGGGAACTTCTAGCAGCAACACAACAACCAATAGCACAGAGATCGGCCACACAGGTAGAGGATATTGTTGATTACAGGAGAGAGTATGCAACCCTAGGGCCAAAGTTCCACAATGACATGAATTTAGTAGAGTATTGCAGACTTAGACTCAGGAACTGTCCTAGAGATCCTTAGAGGGGAGGACATCAACAACAACATGGACATAACATGGAGTTCATTCAGAAAGTAGGGAAACTCACTATACCCTCTTTCGATGGATTATCCAAATGTACTTCTAGAGCCTGGGTATATAAACTCGACACGTACTACAAGCTCAACCAGATGACATAAACTGAAGCCATCGGTTTCGCTACTTTTGCTTTTGGAGGGGGAGGCCCACAGGTGGTGGCACCATGGATTGATGACGTTGGGTCACAATTACATCACCTCATATAAGGAGTTCATAGAGAGACTTATGGACATGTTTGACAGGAGGGATCCAAAGATCCACTTCAGGGACTTAGCCCAGTTGAGACAAATTGGTACACCTGATGCATTTATCACAGAGTTTTAGAGAATAGCCATGACAATGACAAACATTTCAGAGCCTAGACTGATCATTCTTTTCGCAGAGGGTCTCACAAAACCCTTGAGAGGATGGGTGAAGGACTACAAACCTCACATACTACATGTTTCCATCCTATGCAGTAGATATCTAGCAGACTCAATGTCGAAAACCAAATTTTTTACAAACCCTTTGTGCCACAGAAAGACCAAGATAGGAAACCATTCCAGAGAGAGTGGAAGGGTAAGGAGAATTTGGATGATGATACGAGGCATGAACTTATGAGGAAGAAGCTATGCTTCAACTGTAGAGATCCATGGGTCCCCGACCACAAGTGCATGGGCAAGGGACAAATCCACTACATTGAGGTTGCAATAGACAGTGATGAGGAGGAATAGGGAAGTTAGGAATAGGACAACGAATCCACTAACTCAGAGGAGGATCCATTGCATGAGGAGGATCAACCTCCAAGGATACCACTGACACCAGTAGGGGCACATCCACCGGTAGAGAAACAACCTCGCGAGAAGGCTAAGAGACGAGCACCCATGAAGGGAGGAGTCATAACGACCCTTTCTGGAGTCCCTAGGTATGACACACTCATGATCATAGGTACTATTCAGGGATAACACACCATTGCCTTGATAGATGGTGGGGAAACCCACAATTTCATTGATGTTGCATTGGTAGCTAGGAGAGCACTACAAACCGAGGAGTTTGAGGGTTTTGATGTTACAATGGTTGATGGTCACATGGTAGAGCTTTTGGATCGAGTTCCAGATTTAGAGGTACGTCTGGGCAACTACACAGTGAAGGATACATTCTATGTGGTTGACCTTTCTGACACATATGTGGTATTTGGATTCCAATGGTTGATCAGCTTGGGAAAGATTTCTACCAATTACCAAACACTTGAGATGGGATTTAGAGACATTGAGGGGAAGAATATTGTACTGAGGGGTGACATGGGCAACCATGATAGTGTCAGCAAAGAGGATGGAGAGGATATTCATACATGGGGGACTAGCATATGCAACAGTGTGTGATCACCATACAAAGGGATTCAAACATTCGCCAACAGTATCAAGTAGAGATCCGGGCTTTGTTGAGTCATCATGAGCAGGTTTTTGGTTCAATGTCGCTAGTGAGACCCCGAGACAGAGTGTTTGAGCACACTATCGAGATGGAGGAGGGTGCAAAAATCGTGATTACAACACCCTATCATCATCCTAGGAGGTTCAAGGAAGAGATATAAAGAGAAATTAAGGAATTGCTAGTGATGGGACACATTTTGCTTCTTAAGTAGTCTTGGTCATGAAGAAGGATGCTACTATGAGGATGTTTATAGATTATTGTTCTTTGAACAAAAAGACAATAAAAAATGGGTATCCTGTCCCATGCATTGATGAGTTGATGGATGAACTGCATGGTGTAGTTTTCTTCTCGAAGATTGATTTACGCTCTGGCTACCATCAGATCAACTTTAAAGAGCAGGATATAGAGAAGACAACATTCAGATGCCATTATGGACATTTTGAGTTCCTCGTTATGCCATTTGGGCTAACCAATGCACCAACCACATTCCAGTCTTGCATGAACCATATATTTTGAGATCACTTGAGGAAATCGGTATTGGTGTTCTTCGATGACATATTGATATACAACAAGACATGGGAGGAGCATTTTAAACATTTGGATGAGGCACTCAACATTATGGAGGCACAGTCATTGTATGCCAAGGAGTCAAAGTGTGAGTTTGGCATGACAGAGTTACTTTACCTTGGTCACATTATCAACGCACAAGGGGTGCATGTGCATCAAGAGAAGATCGGGGCCATCTTGGATTGGCCAACACCCAAGAATGTGACATAGTTGAGGAGTTTCTTCGAGTTGTGAAACTACTATAGGAAGTTCATGAAGGTTTTTTCACAGTTGGGTGCACCACTCACCGACCTCACCAAGCAAGGAGCCTTCATATGGACTGATGAGTCACATAAGGTATTTGAGTGGATGAAGGTAGTCATGGGCACATGCTCGGTACTAGCATTGCCCGATTACAAGCTACCATTTGCTTTGGAGTGTGATGCATAAGGAGAGGGGATCATAGCAGTGTTGATGCAGGGGGGACACCCCATTGTATTTGAGAGCAGGAAGCTCATCCAACCAGAGAGGCCGTATTCGATTTACGACAAGGAGGTTCTAGCAATAATGTCTGCTTTGACCAAATTTCAACAATACTTGGTGGGCAACAAATTTGTGATCAATACATACCATAATAGCTTGAAGTATTTCCTTGAGCAAAAAGATCTTAGCGAGAGACAACAAAAGTGGGTGATAAAGGTCCAAGCCTTTGATTTTGACATAGATTATGTCAAGGGAAAGAAAAACATTGTGGCAGATGCACTGTCCAGGAGACCAACGACTTGTTCCTTGATGGAGATCTCAACAGATTGGAAATCACACTTGTTAGTAGAGTATTCCAAGAATAAGTTCACATGTGAGTTATTGGACAGATAGGTACAAGACGACAGGTACAGAGTCATAGATGAAGTCATCTTCTATAAAGACCGAGTCTACCTTGTGCTCGGATCTATTCTCAAAAAGAAGATCTTGGCGGCAGTACCCAACTCACCTTTAGCAGGCCATCAGGGCTTCTTCAAGACATACAAGTAGGTCAAGGAGATATTCTCTTGGAAGGGTCTCAAGAAGGATGTGATGAGACATATCAATGAGTGTGTGACTTGTCAGCAGAACAAGTCAGAGTAGACACTCCCAACAAGGTTGCTTCAACCACCAGAGAAGAAATGGGAAAGTATATCCATGGAATTAATTACAGGCCTACCTAAGCCTCAGGGTAAGGACTGCATATTTTTAGTGGTCGAAAAATTGACCAAATTTTCGCAAATTTTCGTGATTCCTACAAACTACAACACAATGCAGGGGGCATAGTTGTTCTTCAGAGAGATATTCATACTTCACGAGTTGCCACAGAGTATAGTCAGTGATAGAGACAGTTGGTTCATCAACAAATTTTGGTTGGAGTTATTAAGATTGTTTGGTATAGAGTTGACACCCAACACTAGTTACCACCCCCAGACTGATGGGAAGACTGAGATAGTCAACAAGTAGATAGAGGGATACTTGAGGAACTATGTGAGTGGACAACAGAAAGCGTGGGTAAGGTGGTTACATCTTGGAGAGCACTATTACAACACTACCTTTCACATGTCCATAAGTATGACCCCATTCAGAGCATTATATGGATATGATGCTCCCACTTTGATTGATTTGGTTTTTGGAGACAACAGGGCTCCCAAGGCCAAAAGAATGGATAGTAGAGAGTCAAGATATTCTCAAGGTATTAAACCAGAATCTACAAGTGGCAACGAATCGACATAAGGTGAATGCGGACAGACACATGATAGAGCGTAGATTTGAGGTTGGGGATCTAGTATTCCTGAGGCTACAACCATACAAGAAATCATCTTTGAAGAAGAGCGGGGCAGAGAAGCTTAAACCCATATTCTATGTACCATACAAGGTCATACGTAGGGTGGGTGAAGTGGCCTATGAATTAGAACTACCAGAGGGGAGGCAGATTCACAACGTGTTCCACGTTTCTTTCCTCAAGAAAGCGATGGGATAGTTCATTAGCACTTCTGAGGAGCTATCGCATTTGGATGAGAAGAGACAGTTAGAGTTGGCTTCGGAGGAGATATTGGAGTTCAGAGAGAGGAAATTGAGGAGCCGAGTCATCCGAGAGTGTTTGGTCAGATGGAGGGGACTTCCAGTAGAGGATGCTACTTGGGAGAGTGATCAGATTTTGCAGCGCCCTAGATTGATGTTGCTTGAGGACAAACAATCTTGGGAAGGGAGGACTGTGATGTTCCTTTCCAAGTGAGGACTCAAAAGAGGAGGGCTTAGTAGTCTAAGCATCCCCTTTAGACTATAGCTAGGAAGAAACATGGGAAAATGTTCATTTGATTTCATTTCACTAGGGAAATGTTATAATTTGAAAGTGACATTAATTAACTAAGTGAAAAAAGGTAATTAAGCGTTTAAGTGAATATTAAATCAGAAATTTAGGAAAAGTGCTTAAGTGAAAAGTCAACGAAGAATCAGGGTTTCAGTGGGTATAAGGAGAGGAAAAACGACCTAATGGCTCATTATTGATGATTTGAGAATTGAAACCAGACCTTTAAGGAGAAACCCATATTCAGGGGAAATTGAGGATACTTGTGGATTCCAGGAGGAAGACA
>ML862122.1:0-10200 GCA_009831015.1 Picea engelmannii
CTATTATGATTCAGGCATTTTTACAACATATAAATATATACAAATAACATGCATTCCTGAAATTTTTTCGTCCTTATTTTCTGAATTTGCTTCCATTTCCACCTAATTTGCAAAGAAACTCATGATTTATCCACTACATATCACTCCAAGTAGACATACTAAAATATTACTTACAGAGTTGTTCGAATGATTTCCGCCCATCTCGCAAGCCTGCAACAAATTCTTCTCGCTTACTTTGGAAATTTTAGACAGCATTAGGTTTGGTAAAAAACTGCATCGCTCCTTCAGCAGTGTACAGACAACTTCTGTCTAGATTTATACATTTATTTATCTATACGTTGAAGGTTTAAATCGGGCGCACCCATTAGTGTATAAGTAAGCAGACGACTATGTGTTTTGAAAGCGTACTTCTTCTAAGAGCAGAACAGAGCATTTGATTGAGCCTCTGAAACGCACAGTGCTTCTTCCAACCTGCACTTTGAAGGCCATGAAATGTCCAAATTCTGCATATAAAGGTAGATGATGGACAATTATAATTGAAGGTCTTTATTAATAGGCATTGGAATAAGAATTATATCAGTCATCGTCGAGTAACCCGTATTGGAAGCATGTATGCCTTATGCACCAGTCAGTATCCTCTCCCGATCAAATCGGACTTTCTAGGTAAAGCATGGCGGGCCAAGCATTTGACCATTAGAACTATCACCCCTCCGCCAACAAGTAGTTGATATCTCTGTATATACTTACTTGGCTGTTCTGGCACCCCAAGGTTCAACCTTTCTGTAACTACGTGACCTACACCCACCACGGAAGGCGACGGCCCAAACTCAACTTAGGTAGGTGGTGGGGAATTAACAGGAGGATTAGGTCTTCGTATACATTGAAGGATGTGTTTTCCTATATTCAAATGTTCTAGATTCCGTCCTGGCATGTGAGATCCTATGCGAGAATGGGGTGCGCGCAAAAACCATTCCCCGCCGATTCTGCCCTCGTCGGTTCTGCAGCTTCGGACACCTCCAGTTCACAGACCCTGAGTGATAATATGGGGACTAGTCAGGGTCATATCCTTCTCAGTGACCATCTGAACCATGAGGAATTTGCATGAGAAGTGAAGGCATTAAAAGCATGGCCCTTGGAAAAATCATGGCAGGGATTCTAAAAAGAACTAAAATACTTGGCATGCTCTCTCGACACTTGATCATTAACCTCAAATTCATCTTCCCTGCTGGCATTGCCACCAGATACCCGCGAAAAGTCGAAATCGTTGTTGCCGCCTGAGTTGCATAACATGATCGTTGCTGCCACCTGATCTTATTAACACATCAAGGTGCCTTCTATACTCAAACTACACACACACCATGTGTAATACACACTACAAAGCATACCCTACAATCCAAACCTTGAGAGGCATCCGAGGGTTCTCACGCACTTCCACAAGAAGTCAAGAACCACCACCGGCCTTGAGTATGCCCAATACATCTATCGTTGCTCCAATTCATCAGCGACGGCTTCCCGCATCAGCCTGGACGGCTCCCTCAATATCGTCATGTCGCTAGCCTGTCGCAGAAACTTCGCAGCCCCGTGGATGCTATCCTACCTCGGAAAGTTACTGTTATTGTTTTTTGGCACACGGGAAAACCCAGGATTCAATGCTACAACAGTGCACAAACAAAGCCCTAACTACCGGCCCTTTCGGCAACACCTGCGAAGCAGATAAAATCTCACCCGAGGTAGAGGCAGGGGTGGTTGCAAGACTTAGGGGTCTCCAACCTTAGCTGGGACACAAATCTATGATTATAACACTTAATACAGATCTTAGCAGTGTCACTCCCTCGATATGCAATCACTATTCACTTCGCTGATAAAACAGAGCTTCACAGTATTCACACTAATCTACAGTATTTAAGCACTTAGCATATAAATGGATCAGAATGAGCATATAAAGCACTAAGCATGACTATCTTGATCAGATCTAATATTCTCACATATCATAAGCACAAATCAGAAGTAGATCTATCTAAACATATCAAAGTACTTAGCAAATAACATGTGAACACATCAAGACAAAGCACAAAGCACATAACATAGTGTTTATGTGGTTCAACCCCACCCTGGGGCTACGTCCACCAACTCTTCTTATTTATTATCTTCAGTCAATCAGTTACAAGCACAAAGCCTTCAAAACCCTTACTCTGCACAGGACAGAAGATCGGTGCCGCTCTCTAGATCCTTCTTCCTTGCATTACATCACTAAGCCCTCCATAATCTACTACAAGGACCTGCACTTAGCTCTTCAAGTCTCTTACAGTCATGCACAAAGCACTTACAGACTCTACTCGCACTTAGCATACATTCACATCACATAGATGCACTATTCTCTCCCCTTCTTACATTGCCTATCCTTCTATTCATACATTACAAAATAGGCCTACACATGGGTAAACCCATGGGCCAACATCCCATTCCCGTTACATATTCCCAAAAACACGAAAAGGGGCCCAAAAGGGTGTCGAGATCCCGTGATCTCCGCTTCGTCCTGCGCTCCTCCTTCGATAGGCTGTCGAAGTCCCAAAATAGGTCAACATGACCAAGAAACTCCCAAAACTTGGTCAAGGGCCAACAGGCCCATGACTACAGTTGTTTTTTATGCTCATCAGTGTGTGTTGTGATATAGATGAAATGGCGGCCCGCGTTGAATTTCATCAAGGGCCTGAACCTATGGAGAGTGTTCGGGGTTATACGAGGCTCAGACTAGATGGATGTCTTTAGCTGGTTGTAATAAGTGTGGAAGACAGCATTTGATTTCCATTTCTTGTTCATGTCACTGGAGTACCATATTGTACTGAACTTTGCGGTCAGAGGTTCAAAGGGCTCGATGTTCAGTAAGGTCGCACCTTCCGGCATCTCCCATGCGATAAAAGCGATCAAGATGAGAAGCCAGATGAAGTGGAATTCATATCCTTGGTCCTGCACTTCCCTGCAATCCAGTTCCAGCTGGTTTACGAGGTACTTCACCCAATTCATTTGTAGGCCCTATGTGCACTTTCCTGCGAGGTCGACTACAAATCCAGTCACTTGGGTGGGTCAGTTCTTGTGAACTAACTTTCCTGCGATCAATTGACAGACTAGGCGCACTGCGCCTCTCTGGATAGAGGTTACCTTGTAGCCTCGCGTTCCTTTCTTGACATCTCCGTAGGTGTCTTTAATATTCTACATAAGAGCGTGATCCATGGTTTTCCCGGGACAGAAATTATGTGGGTCAGGGCCTTGCATGTTTAGCCCTATGATCTGATTGATCAACCTCGGATCCACTATGATGCGGCGGTTCAACCACAAATATCTGCCATGGTAGCAGGACAGCAGCAACTTGATGCATGTGTTCACTTCTTGGTGCCTACTGAAGTGAGCAATCTTCATGACATTTAGTAGTGTGGACTATGCGAGGTTCATGGTCCATGACTGGGGGACGATCTTCGATTTCTTTCCCTTGGTTCTGGTTAGATACTTGTGCGGAGAGAGCATGTTTTACACCTTCCTATCACTGAGGTTGAAGTCGCTAAACTTCAATGTTGCGATCTTATATTGGTATGCACGCACTACGCGTATCCCTTTCGAGAGGTACGCAGTGACCAAGGCGTACTCAAACTCTCTGGGCACACTGTCTCAATTTATTGCGCCACTCAGAGGTGGTAGATAGGTGGGTAGTATACTCAGGATCAACTTAGCATTCATGAGATCATCCCTATGCTTATTTTTCTTTTCATCTACTGGCCAAGATGGACCAGCTCAAGTGGACAGAGAGGTCGGCAATCCTCTTGTCGAAGATTCTTGTACACCTATAGAAACTCCTCTCTCCGACATGACTCTTTCAGTCATTAATTCGAGGAGAACTTCCATTACTAATTCTTCAACTATGGTGATCTCGTCGGACATACGTGCTCGGGATTAAAATTATCAAGGTCACGATGATCTTAGACACGACACTAGAAGAAACAACAATAGCGCAATGATAATTGTATACAATTCGCTTAGTCTACGGGCTTCAAATACTCAGTTAGAAAAAGTGTTCTCCATGCATGGCGGGACCGGATAAGTAGGCAACTCGAAAATGGTTCGCTTTCAATGGTTATGAGCCTCTATTAACTCTTGTTCGATACATTGTGGTGCGGTCTAACGGTCTGATGATGGACCTTTATTGCCTTTCTTCTTGTTCAAAGCGTCGATCGAATGATAATTATATCCCCAATGGCTATATTGCTTCGCCATGGCGTAGTGCCATGTGTCGTTGTTTTGATATCCTGGCAAATCTCCAATTCTGCAAATTTTTTGTCCGTGAAGTTCCTTCTGGAACCTTCTGTAACTTAGCTCTCTTCTTACTTTGCTTCCTAGTTTTCTTTCCAGTGAGTTTCGTCTTAGTTGTTCGTTTTCCATTCTGATTCTTATCTTCTGTGGTTTTAGTTACTTTGTGTTGTTGATATTCTCTCCTAGGACTCAGGGCTAACACCTCTTCTTTATCCGAGATAGGTACTTCAGTCTCCTGTGAGTCTTCTAATGTTTTTGTAGCTTTGACATTTGGATTTCTAGTGTTAAATAGTTTCGATATGTTCTCATGTTCTTCGATCAAGTGTGCGATCCTCCTAGTCATGAAATCTTTTAACTCTTGTTTCTTCTGCTCCAAGACTTCTTCTTCTTTCTTTCGTCTGGCTTGATCTCTGTCAATCCAAGGTTTTTCTATTAACATGGTAAATGGGGCGCAATCTTCAACAAAATTAATAATCTCAATATCTTCCTCTGTCAAAGTTCCATTGATGGTCATAAGTATTTGAGCAAGCCTTCCACACAGGTTTACCAATTTTCCTCTGAATAACCCTAGTCCTCCTAATGAAGGAATCATAGCAGGCCTCCCTATAGCTTCTCAAGTTCTCTCTATCATGATATTCACATGTGTTTCTTCATCTAGAACACAGTCAATGTCAAAGTCTCCTATTCTTTCTTCAATGCATTCTTTTACTTTGAATATCTCTGATAGTCTGACATGTCGGTGGTCATTCAAGGTTTCTCTCATTTATAGCAATATTTTCTCTGATTCTTCCTTGGGTTATGTTATAGCCTCTAGAGATGCCTTAGGGTTTTCTTGATTCAGATTCATTCCTTCAAGCTTAGCAATCATTTTGGGGCAATCCAACACTTCATGGTCCATAGATTTGCAACAAAGACAACTAAGTCTTTTCCCAGGGCATTCATTAGCAAGATGTCTCGGTTTTCTACAACTATAACAGAGGGTTAATCCTCTCTTTCTTTTAAATGATCCCCAGCCTCTTTTGTATTGTGCACTGGGATCAAAAGAGCTAACCTGCAATAAATTATTTATGGGATCCTGCATCCATTCGTTAGTCCAAACATTCTTTCTATGCATAATTATAACATATCTTTCACTATTCTTGTCAGATCTATTAATATCAAATATTATTTCATCGATCATTACCCTAGCTTTCAAACTATGACAAATTTTATTAAACATACCTAGATCCATACTCTAGAAACAAAAATTTTCACTTATCTTACTTCTACAGAGCACAAAGCGTTCAAATCTAAAAAAATTTACTATATTTACCTTTATCAAAGAACAAAGCTTGCAGATCTTACCTCTTTTAATCATAAATTCTCACTTTTACCTTTCTTACAGAAAATCTTTCAGATCTTGCTTATTTCCTTTAGATCCGACCTCTTTTCTTCAGATCGGGCTTTTTTCTTTTAGCATAGATCTTTATAAGTCAAGTAGAATACTATCCACTAGGGTACAGATCTACGCACAAAGCTTCCAGGTCAACTCTTTGCACAAGCTTCTTCTTTCTTAGTTCCCAGCAATCACAGTTTCAGGTCCTAGCAACAGAACCATTTGTTGGCACAGGGGCAAACCCAGGGTTGAACACTACAACAGCGCACCAACAAAGCCCTAACCACCAGCCCTTTCGGCAAGACCTACGAAGTAGATGAAGTCTCACCCGAGGTAGAGGCAGGGGTGGTTGCAAGACTCAAGTGTCTGTAACCTTATCTAGGACACAGATCTGTGATTATAACACTTAATACATCTCTTAACACCATCATTCCCTCAATATGCAATCACTATTCACTTCACTGATAAAACAGAGCTTCGCAGTATTCACACTAATCTACATTACTTAAGCACTTAGCATATAAATGGATCAGAATGAGCATATCAAGCATTAAGCATGACTATCTTGATCAGATCTAATATTCTCACATATCATAAGCACAAAGCAAAAGTATATCTATCTAAACATATCAAAGCACTTAGAAAATAACATGTGAACACATCAAGACAAAGCACAAAGCACATAACACAGTGTTTACGTGTTTCACCCCCACCCTGGGGCTACGTCCACCAACTCTTCTTATTTATTCTCTTCAATCAATCGGTTACAAGCACAAAACCTTCAAAACCCTTACTCCGCACAGGACAGAAGATCTGTGCAGCTCGCTAGATCCTTCTTCCTTGTGTTACAACACTAATCCCTCCACTATCTGCTACAAGGACCTGCACTTAGCTCTGCAAGTCTCTTACAGTCATGCACAAAGCACTTACAGACTCTACTTGCACTTAGCATACATTGACATCACATAGATGCACTATTCTCCCCCCTTCTTACATTGCCTATCCTTCTATTTATACATTACAAAATAGGCCTACACATGGGTAAACCCATGGGCCGACATCCCATTCCCGTTACATATTCCCAAAAACCCAAAACGTGACCCAAAAGGAGGTTGAAATCCCGTGATCTCTGCTTTTTCCTACGCTCCTCCTTCGATAGGCTATCGAAGTCCCAAAATAGGTCAACATGACCAAGAAACTCTCAAAACTTGTTCAAGGGCCAACATTGTTGCCCCTAGCCGTCCTCCTTGAAAACAACCAAAATGGGAGTGGAGGTGGTGGCAATGATGAGTCAGTAGAAGCAACAGCTAGAGGTGGCTCAATAGAAGCAATGGCATGTCCCTAACTGAACAGCTCTCCCTACCTCTTCGTTTGATCTCTATCCAACCCAAATCGGTAATCGTTGTGGGCCAAAACCCGATCTACATTATTCCTTACACGTAATCTCCATGCAAATGGAGGATGGGCAGTACTTCGTATGGAAATAAGTGACCAGACAAATGTCTCGTTTTCTAGCTGAAAAGTTTATGCATGTCTCCAACATGGGCATATATTGGTGTTTTGATTCTTGCCATCCACTTCCAAAGGTTTTTTTATAACATGTAAGCTAAATACTCAAGTTTGTGTTTCCGTACAAGCTTGTCTCAGACGATCATTTAATGCATTGTTTCTGAAGACATTGACAAACACTGACAGCAATGTCTGAAGCGATGTGAACGGAGTTGGGAACTCGCAAGAACAAACATGCCAGAACTCACCACAAATCTCTTACCTTTATTTCCCGTCATTTTCGTTTAGTTTAGTTTTATTACTGTAGTTTTTAATTCAATTTCATTTTGGTTTTAGTTTAATTTTAGTTTTGTTTTGTTTATTTATTTTTAGTTTAGATTTTATTTAAGTTTTCTTTCTCATTAAATTTTAATTGATTACTTTAAGTTTAGATTTTATTTAAGTTTTCTTTCCCATTAGATTTTAATTGATTACTTTAAGTTTAGATTTTATTTAAGTTTTCTTTCTCGTTAGATTTTAATTGATTACTTTAGTTATCGTTTTAAGGGAAAATGATCACTCTATTTAAAAGACGACTCAAAAATCTGGTACAAATTAACAATGTTTTTGATGTAGAAAGTACTCATCCTTATGGTTTATGTCTTTGCAGAAAGTGTTCTTCTCTTTTCGTGTTTATGTCTTTGTTGGAATGGGCTTGTTGGATGACTTTGAGATTGCATCATGAAGTGCTCTAGTATTGTCTGCACCAGGTCAACATTATATAGAGTTTAATTGGCATAAGAAATGGATGGGATAGCAAGGTCATTCACAGAGGCTTCCTATAACTGCAATCCAACTCTTCTAGCATAAGTTTGAACTCTTCTTTGGTGGCAAAAAAGACATAATTGACTCCAAAAATAGTCAATGTTTTGTAGTAATCTCTGCATATTTATCATTAGAATGGTCCTTTGCATTTCCTTTCCCTGTTTCTACCATGGATTTTTCCTTTGACATACCTGGCAACCAAAAGGAAGCATACACTCGCAATGCTTCTCCAATTAGTACAGAAAAAATCTTGCCAGTTGATTTGATTGCCAACATAACTCTCGAATAAAAATATATTTTTAACTCCACAATATATTCTACCCACACTCTTCTAGAACGGAGTAGTATCTCCGGCTATGAAGTTCATTCAATGAAGGGCTTGAACCACTATTCAATATCTTATAATCGTTCTGACCTCTACTGTAGTTGTAATACCAATTTACCCTTGATGGATCCACCATTTCTTTGCATGCAATTGCATCAATGTTGTGGTTCACAATTATGAGATCTTCAGACCAAGGCAAGAGAGCCTTGGTTGTCTGCAATGTGATGATTGAATCCTTCCAACCATGAATGACGCATGAGTTGAACTATATCTCAATCTTGTATATAAGGTTTCCCTTCTCCACTACCTCCGTAATTTGAATTATTGAATATAATTTGTAGCGCAAGACCATCATTCCCAGCATTTACCATATCGTTTCCAACATTTACCAACGCCATTTCCAGCATATTCCAACCAAACCCCGGCAGAGACTACGCTGCCATGCAGCATTTGTTATTAATATGAATGTTATTAATATTATATTTGGCAAATTGATGTTATAATATCTTTCAAATAAGAAATTTATTATTTAGCAGTATAACAATATTATATAATAGTTAATATTAAAATTGATTTTATAATATCCTTCAAATAAGAAATTTATTATTTGGCAGTATAACAATATTATATAATAGTTAATATTAAAATTGATGTTATAATATCTTTCAAATAAGAAATTTATTTGTTGAAATGGAGGGTATTATTAAAAAAAAAACAGTATGGTTTATCAAATGAAAGTTTATGTTATAAGTAACGTTATATACTATATAATTTACAATAATATATTTTTTTCTAATAATAAATGTGTAATAATATTATTTTAAATATTATTATATAATAATATTTATATTTTCTAATTTTATACATATTTGTAAGTTCTAGTGTTTATATATATATTTAAATAATAATAATAATTTTTATTTAAGTATTATTTTTTTCCTTGAAAAAAAAAAAAGTAATTTTATTCATTTGAAAAGACAAAATTACAATTTGTAGGTTTTAGAAAAGCACATTCAAAAAAGAAGAAAAAGTGTGAGGGTTTCATCCCAAGAGCCTAAGGTGCTCTAATCAAAGCATATACAAAATTCTCCAATGGTCTTATAATAGCTAACATTGTGTAGAACAATTTGTTACAATACCTGCCACAAAGGCTTATAGAGCACAATATGACATTTAAAGTGATTATACAAAAAGGATCGATAAGGTTCCATTCTATACAATTCCAATGAAATTTAAGAAAAAAACTTGAAAGAGTGAAACCCATGGGGCATTTGCGCTTTCTACCTCCTGCGCCTCGCACTCATCCACCAGTCTACATTTTTCTTTGTCTTTGATTCAATCTTTCTCCTACACTCCATCGCCATCTGCGCTCTTGGCCTCCCATTCCTCGCACTCATCCACCAGTCTACAATGTTCTTTGGCTCTGGTTCGATCTTTCTCCTACACGCCACCATCACTTCGAGTGCCATATCTAGTTCTCTCCCTCCACTCCTCTCTTGGTCATAGTCCTGATGCCTCGCCTATGAGGTAAGTCTAAATGTGGGGCGACCTGGTATGCAGCAAGAGGCCGAGGCTCGAGGGGTTGTGGAAAGCAAGCTCCTCAGAGCTTGCCTCAGGACCCTACTCGCGCCTCCACTCTGGAGCTCCCCCGTGACACTATTCATGCCTCCTCTCTATATCACCCTCCTTACCGTGACACCACACCATATTTACCTCCCTTGTCCTCTATGTATGCTTACAGAGTCGATTGGTTCAACAACTTTGGAAGTTCCCTCGGCTTCGCCCCAAAGCTCATCCCATAGCCACCACCCCCCCACCAGCCTCCACCCCACCCACCTCCACCCTCCGCTCCCCCCATCCCAATTACCCCTCTCTCTTCTCCGTC
>ML862122.1:10223-23734 GCA_009831015.1 Picea engelmannii
ACCACCCCCTCTGCCCCCAATTGCTTGTTCTCGGTGTGTTGAGTTGGAGATTTTGAAGAACTATCTGGATTTCATCAAGAGCTTAATCATGGACATCAAGTGTTCCATCAAGGAGTTGTAGAACAGGGAAGACAGTCGGATTCGTCGCGAGGAGAAGCTAGAGTCTCTTCTTCGGGATCTCTGGCAAACTATCCCGGACATAGGGACTCTGGGTAAGGACACTGAGTAGGACCAAAGGAAAGAACGGAGCGACCTCAACTCCAGATAATTCCAACTTTCTCAAATTTCTCAAGTTTTTTATGTCTCCAGACAGTTTAGATTATAGGGTTCTCGCCCTGCGTGGCATCCTAGCTGTAGAACTAGCACAGTTTTTTCTTTCTACAGTTTTTGAATTATGCATGGACAATTGGAAACTTAACATCCATGTGGCAGCATTGGTTTCCCACCAGGGCGATGTTTCCACGGCCTCTTAGGATATTCTGACATTTGTAATTGTTTCTCTTTAGCAGGATCTAATATATTTTCCTAACTTACAAAAAAAAACAATAATCTAATTGGGGTGGCATGTGTGGGGGGGATCCTCATTGATCTCGAAGGAAAAACAAAACTCTCCTATGCATGGGGAACAATAATTTCCTATAATAACCAAGCTAAATAACATGTCTTACTTCAATGATTGAGTGTGGAATTGGATCTTCAAATCCAAACCCTTACAATGGTGTGAGACTCAAGCATAATCATTTAGTCAATGAAACAAAAATCCCTCCCACCTAATTATAACCTTTCTTCCATTTTGGTTTGAGTGCAGTAGGAGGTCATTGGATTTCAAAAAATATCCTTCTTCTAGGTCTTAAAGGAGAATAATTGTGAATAAAACTCTCTTGAAAATGATGTCATTAGTTTAAAAATGGGGGAGATAAGGCCTAATGGGTCATTAGTCTCCCAAATATACCATCATAAATCCATAAGAACTCATTGGTAAGTATTAGAAATTTAACTAGCTACATGTCAAACACATGCCAATTGCATTATCAAAGCAATGTAATAAGCATGATGAGACCTGAGCTCCCTAGCACATGCTCATGCTGAAAGTGATCTAGGAATTTGAAGGCTAGGTTGGTTTTTATTCTACGCAAGGTGGGATTATGGCGAGTCACTACGTGAGGTGCACTGAAGGTCTTGGGAAGCCTCAACCTCTCTTGAATAGTCTTTGCTAAGAAAAATTGGATGTGATTTTCATGTTAGTTTTAGTCTATAGTTTAGTGAATTTGAGGTCTTGTGGTTCTTTTGAAAGGTTGTTGTTTTGAATGTTTCCATTTCTATGAAGCCCCATTATTAGAAACTCTAGGTACAAGGTGTTCTAGTTTTCTTGGTTTGGTTTAAATAAGGAAGGTATTTTTAATTTGGGGGAACACTCTCTCTAGAAATGTTGTTACTATATTAAAAAATACTAAGTTCTTTGTTAAGAATTTATAAGATGATTTCTAGTTTGGGTGTCAAGGTCTCTATGTCTATTTCCCTGCATTCTTTGTTGGTTTGGTAAAAGATATCTTAGGATTGGCTATGTGGGTTTGTTGTCTTGTTTAGTTTCAATGTATTTTTTTTATAGGCTCTTCGTCTTTGGATTAGTATACATGGATTTCAAATAATTGCAAGAGACCATAAGAGTACTTCATTTACATGAAGAAATCATCCAAAGAAATAGGAACTGTGTATATATCGTTACAACTAAAGTCCATGAAAGTGAACATCAATTAATCTCTCATATTGTTTCTAATCATGAGTACATTGGTTCAGTTAAAGCATAAAATTTCCATCCTTGAAGTTGAATGCAACATGATCAGGAACTTGGTAGTTAACCTCCACAAAGATGCTCAATCTAGGGCATCCAATCAAAGGACGTTTGTAAATTTATTCTAAGGAGAACTAAAGGAAAAGGAAATTGTGCATCAAACCATTGCGGATACAAAGATCAGGGAACACGAATATGTGCCAACCAACATAGTTCTAGAAGAGGCCACATGTCATCATATTTTCCACTAAGTAATGTTATTTAAAGTTAGCATATGACACAGTTTTTATAGAGTCTATAGTATTAGTGAATACTAGGTAATTATTTCTAACAACCATATTTAATGTTTTTAATCTAATATGAAACTCCTTATCCTATTTGAAATGTGAGGACATATCGTATGATGTAATGGTGTTGTCTAACTCCTTATCCTATTTGAAATTTGAGGACATATCGTATGATGTAATGGTGTTGTCTAACTTAGCTACCATTTTTTGATAATACAATTTACCCACTTTCAATTGGAAAAAACAATAATAAAAATAATCTAATAATGAAGCTCTATAATAAATGTCATAATAAAGGGAATATCAATCTCACTTCATTATTCACCAACTTCTCTTAACATCCCTTCAAAGAAGAAAGTATAAAATATTTAACAACTAAAACCAATTAAGGAAATGAATATATCTAAATTCAACATTAAAAATATTATGAGTATGTGGGATTCAACAACAAAATATTTTGAGTATGTAGGTTTCCACAATTAATCATAGTGCTAGAAAATTTTCTAGATGAAAATTGTGTATGAGATTTGATCCAAAACCTCATATACAGTTTTTATCAAAAAAAATTCCTAGCATTAAAATATTCTATAATATTTTCATCACTTTGTCATGTGATATAATCCTATTTTATTTCATGTTGTAATGTAAAATAGACACATTTTATTTGATGCACTATGAGGAGAAGGTAATTAGGTTTTACAATATGGGGGAGATGTTCGTAACATAACCTAAACCCAATATGGGGGAGATATTCATGTAAAGAAGACATATGTTCATATAAAGTAACACATTAAAAGACTAATAAAAAATTATGTAGGCCCATATATATATGTTCATATAAAGTAACACATTAAAAGACTAATAAAAAATTATGTAGGCCTATCTATATATATATATATATATATATATATATATATATATATATATATATATATATATACTTTGAATGAATTAGATCCATTTAATTCCTAAACTATCAAGGGATTAGAGGAATCAAATCTCTAATAGATGCGGAGTTAAACAGTTCTAAGTTAAATAGATCTAGGATGGTTAATTTGAAATGAGAATATTCATTATTTATGAATGTGAATTTACTTATCATTATTAAACATTTAAAATATCCTTCTTAATCTTTTAACCAATTAAAAACAATTTTAAATCTTACTTCAAAACCAAAATAACATATATAAATAATAATTGTAAGAGTGCTTCTGAAAATAAACTATATAAACATAACTAAGCATGAAAACATACACATTTAATAAATAAATAAATACTACTAATAATAAATAAATAATAAAACTTAATAGTTATGTTGCAAGAGTTTTAGGAATGTGACGCCGTCATGAATACTAGTGTCTAGTTATAAGTTACATCGGGATATATTAAAAAAAAATTGAGTACAATGTATAGATTTTAAATTTTATTACAATCGAATTGGATGTCAATTTTACTCCTACGATCTGCATATAGTATATTATACTTTATTAAGTTAATATATTAAATTATATTTTTTATATTAACAAGTATCAAATTCGAATTGTATTAATATTTTTAAAATTAAAATTTTAATTTGTGTTAATAATTATATAAATATATTTAATAAAAAAATGAACTTTAATATTTATAAAGATTTAAAACAAAATACATATATATAATTTTAACATGTTTCTCAATAGGCATGGTTATCTAGGTTTGAAGCATGCAGTTATAAGGAGACACCAAAATATCTGGGCTTAACAAAAAAAAAGATATTATGAAATTATAATAAAAATCAATTATATGGTTGGTTGATTGGACTTGTTGTAGACAAGGCATTGATATAATCCACTTTCAAATGTAGTTTGGGCTTTAAGGAAACCTACATGCATTAAAAGTTATTCATATCGACACAACTATAAGTGAATATTATTATTTGTTTTTTTATTTAAATAATTTTTGAAACAAGAATCTGGCATATTTGTTACACTAAGAGGGTTGAAGATGAAAAAAAAATTCTCTTGAAATGTCCAGCCTATACCAAATTAGATCTCAATTTCAAATGATTTGTCACACCACCTATCTTCCTAACCTTTTTACTAAGTCAAACTATGGTAAACTTGAAACCCATCTCTAGATACTTTTTAAGGACATAAATAAAATTCTAAGAAAATCCAAATAATCCCTTATATTAAGTCCAATAAGATAATCCATTAAAATTAAATATAATTGAAAATAAATATCAAATACTACCCTCTCATGTTTTATTTGGTTATTATATTATTACACAAATTTATAAAAGGCCGATTATTGCTTTTGAGTAAATTTTGATTATATTATAGATTAATATTTCTAATTTTATTAATGATATTTACAAGTTTTTATTGGAAGTGCATTTGTAATGCGGTCGGGTCATATTACTCGATCGATCAACAAACAAAAATACAAATATTTCATTATAAATAGTTAAAATTCCAAGAGTTTTGCTATATATATACCGCAAGCCTTTCTCCTAAAGTTTTTATTTCGATTCATTCAGATTAGATGTGTTTCATTAACTGTATTATCAGAAATTAATTGGACACCATATCTCAACTGCACTGTATCATCACGATGCATTCCGAGATTTCAACAGTTACGTCCTTAGGTTTTTCCGATGTTAGAAATAGCCGAGATTTTGATCCGCCTAACTTGCAAGGCCCAAGCAATCTGCTGGAAAATTTAGCGAGACGGCATTATCAGATTGGTGGAATGCCGAAAGGTAGTCGGAGCCGAAAGCGAGCAGGCGAGACAGAAGTTAGAGATTTTCGCAAAAGATTACGCTTAGAATCCCCAGAGCAACAATATCGTTATGAGAGCAGTGGCGAAGAAGCAAAGTCGGCGAAAAAGAAAAAAGAAGTGAAGTCATGTAGACCCAAGAAAAATCCAGAGGACGAGGCCAAGAAACAAAATGAGAGGTTACAAGGTATAGAGAGATTTAGTCCGGCCATAAAAATGAGGTGCTCTGCTTTACTAGAATTTCTAATGAACCACCCCTCCAGTTGGCCTTTCAACAAACCAGTAAGTTCAAATGAATGGGTTGGCGTTGAAAAGTATTTTCGGATTATCAAGAAGCCCATGGATTTGGGAACAGTAAGATCCAAGTTAATAACCAATCGATATTCTAACCCAGTGGAATTTGCAAATGACATTAAATTGACATTTGACAATGCAAAGAAGTTCAATCCTCCTGATCATGATGTTCATATCATGGCTGAAGAGCTGTATGATATATTCTGTTCTGAATGGAAGTCCATTACAATAGAAATTTTGAGAGACCTTAACAATTCAGATTCAATGCAAGAGAAATCTATCAGCTTTACCAATGCACCAGTAATTGATAAGCCTCGGCCAAATCCAAATCCGATGAGGGTTAACAAGAACAATATCAATCAGAAATATGATCATACAGACCGAGCTTCACTAGAGCAGAAGATAGAGGATCTGTTTGGCCAATTACCACAAGATATCCCGAAGACAGTAGTTGAATTTATGAATAGACACACTGAATTTTGTTCCATTGAAGTCAATACTGGGTACGTTTATATGGATCTAAGCGTCTTAACAATCGAAGATCTCTCCGAGCTACATGAGTTATTGACAGATTATTTGCAAAGAAACGAGGACAAAATCGACCAGGATGGTTGCCAGATAATTACAGTTGTAGAGACTGACAATGGTGGATATGAGGTATGTTGTTCGAGTTATTGTATGTTTAGAAATGCAAGTTTTCCTAAATTTCTTAGCAGGGTTGTGCATGATAATCGATTTTCATCTGTTTGTGCCAGATCGTGTATGACGGAGATGACTGAGAAAATCGACAGTACCAAACAGCAAAACAGCCCTGCTTCCCAGTTATGATTACACAAGTTCGCTTACTTACCTTCCTTCCATAGTTTTGTTTGTTGAGTTTGGTATAAATATGGTTTGTATGTTACAGATAAACTTTACCTTGTGTATGTTACAGATAGCCTTGCCTTGTGGTGAATTTTATATTTTGCAAGTTATAAAAAGGTTACAAGATTATAATTGGTAGGTGATTTAAAGATTGGTTTACTAACGATAATAACTTTAATGATCTCTGTGCAGTCTTTGGATAGAAAAAATTAGACTGCTGAGCAGCAATTTTCAACAACTTAAAGTTCAACATATATACAAAACTTATAACAAGGAAGCTGATCAACTATAAAAAAAAAAGCTTTGCAACTGGATGAGAATGGAATTCATTTTGCAATGGTTACAGAAAAACAATCTGAAAATTTTGAAAGACTAACTATCAATCAATAAATCACTGTTGCATGGAAGCAAAAATGATTGGTCTATATTTTGAAATAGACCAATGTTGAAAGCTGCAAATCGGCTTTTTGTATTTTGATATGTAAAACAGTGGTTATATTTTACAGAATTTAGGAGGCAGTGCACTGATATTTTGTTAATGTGCTCAGAACTTATGTCTTTTTAGACTTAAAAGCCTTGGTCTAGTTGGAAGACTCTGTAAAAGACCCATTATATTTATTAATATAAATTATTTTTCTTTAGAAAAAAAGATAAACTGTATCTGCAATTAGCATATATCCATTTTAACATAGAATTTTAACTTTGATGATCTTTAAAACTGTTTGAAAGTTGTCAATGTAATATAATTAGTTGTATATTTCCTGGTTTTGTATGTTGTTATTATTTTAATAAGGTATCAAAGTTATTTATTACATTTATAGTATTGATTTGTATTTATAGCTAAATATGATAAAAGATGTTATCAATATGTTAACTTTTACATTTTTATATGTTTTAAAAATATAATATTTATAACAAATAATAATAATAATAATATATATTGTTTAAATATAAATACAAATAAAAATTGATATATAGAAATAAAGGGTTGTAAATTTAAGCATAAAAGTGTATTAACAATAATTAAAATTGTATTTTTACTTATCAATTTTTAAGTTATGAGCCAAAATCTATCTTAAATAATTAAAAATTTACATCTTAAGATACTTGATCTCTCTATTCTTCATAGATTTGAAGTCAAGATGGATCTACACTAAGTTATGGTTCAGAGAAGTTCGCCCTATTGATATTCATTATGAGAGGGCTTAACCAAACATCTCACCACATGAGCTAACATAGCCATGCAACACTTGTATGTGAGAACCAATAGAAAATTAAAAAAAAATGTCCCTCTCTTTGAGGATGTCCTCAACATGGAGGAGTGATTTCATTTGGATCTCAAAAGTCCCAATCCTAACACAAAAGAATCAAAATTTTGGTACCCCATTTTATAAAACTATATGAGACCATATGAAGACTTCTTTAATTTGCAAACAATTGACTCTTTCCCTTTTTCAACATAGTTCTCTAGAAATGTCATATAGATCTCCTCCTTTAAGTCACATAATGTTTCTTCCACATCCATCTATTCTATGATCTTTAAATCTATTTTTTCTATTGTAGATAAAATAAACTTGATAGATGTTAACTTAGCAATTGGGAAAAAATATCACCGAAGTCTATCCCCTCAACCTGGGAATATCCTTTCCCAACCAACCTTTCCTTGTAATTTTCAACACTACCATTTAAACTGATCTTACTTTTTAACACCCATTTACATCCAACATGTTTCTCTCCATCAGGAAATGGTACCAAGTCATGTGTATCATTCTTTTTAGGTGAAACCAACTCCTCAGTCGTGGCCAATCTCAAAGACTCCTTCTCTTCCATGTCCATTAACTCTTTCATAGTTCTAGGCTTATCGGTGTTAGTAGATAACACACATATATATCTTAAATCAAATGGATTAAAGTTATACATGTCCAGTTGTCCTTTTTGTTGAGTCGATTTCCTTAAAGTTTGAGGTCGAGATTCTATATGATTATATTGATGCTCTCATTTGTGAAGATAGAATTTTTGACATAAAAGTATTGTTTTAGGTCATGTCCCAAAAATTGCCAAAACCAAAATTTCCTTCATTTCAAAGTTTGAAAAGTAGTATTTTTAAGTTATTGACTCTAAGGGGAATTTCCCTAGAGGTCCTCACTACATTTTATGAGTGAGTCACTAATACACTAGAATTGTTATTCCTCGACTTTATGGTCAAATAAGTGGAATTTTGGGGTCAATGATGTTGTATCAGCTTCGTGGTGTTGGTGATGTTGTTGTTATATCTTCATGCTATTGATGTTGATGTTTCAACTTCATGTTGTTGTTGATGATGAGGATGTTACTCCAGCTCCATGTTGTGAACGATGAATGATGACATTGATGAGAAAAACTTTCGATGATTTATAGATGTGTCAGTGAGTGTTCCAGATGTTGATGATGATGATTCCCCCTCCCTCTCTTGATGATGTTGTCTTGGTTCATGTCAATAGAAAACCTTTCTTGTTAAGGGGGAGTGTTGAATTATTGTAACTTCGAAGAATATTCTAATTATATTTGAGTTATTATCTTATAGATCAAATCCCATTTTATGGATTGATCATGTTGGGTCTTGTATAAGATCAAATCCCCTTTTATGGATTGGTCAAACCACATTTATATGGTGGTATTTGTAAAGTTGGCCCCTAGTGTTTATAAAGTGGTTTTAACTACTTCTAGAAGAATTCGGCCCTACAATGTGAAGAGACATAACCCTAGCACCTCCTCAACTAGTATTTATATGTGAGAATGGTGCCTCACTTACTCACACTCACACTTACTCACCTAGTGTGCATATCTTGAAGGAAGTTGCAGTTGCAGGAGGAAGGAGAGGAGAGGTTCATGTTCAGTCTTAGTTTATTCTTGGTGTTTTGATTTTAGTCTTGGCATTGTATTGGCAATCTATTATTGAGGAAGTTTTGTTGGGTTTTCTCCCCCATGAGGGTTTCCCAGGATAAAATGTTGAGTACCTTGTGATTGTGTTTCTTTTAGTGATCCTGTTTATGTTGTTCTTTTGGAAATGCATTGAATGCTCAAGTAATTTGGAATTAACCTAATAACAACAGTAAAAAATTAACATGAAGTAATTTTTCAGATCTAAAATTGAATGCATTGAATTGTCGTTGAAAATTGACAAATTTGGCAACTTACAAAAAAAAATTAGGTGAGAAAGATCTCCAACATTAGGAAATGTGAATTATGAGTTAGAAACCAAATAAGAGGCGTGAATTTGCTTGGTTGTTTCTACCACTTGGGTGAGAAAAAATAACATTTGTGTAGCTAGGATGAAAGCTACACAACATGTAAGTGATTATAATTATTCCATAAACATGAAACCCATTGCAAATGCAAAATAAAAGGAAAAGAAATAAGTAGAAAGCATGGAAATTACACCAACAATAAAAATGGAAGCAATGATAATCATATACCAATTAAAAAGCTTTGTTCTTACATTGTGGAGGATGAGTCAGTGCAAGTGAACTCTCCCTTCCTCCTTGGGAGGGTTCTTTTGTGTTCCTTTGAACTTGTCTTCTCTCTCTCTCTTAGCAAAGAAGTGTGTAAGAACGCTTCATGAGAAGAGATCAATACACTAGATAATGTGTAATATTCCAGATATAAAAAGTATGCAGAATAGAAATAAATAGCTAGAAATGGCAGATGAACAAAAATATAACCATAACAACACCATGATAATACCAAAATGATAACAAAATAACACCAGAAATAGCACTTTGATTAGTTCCAATCACCTTCTTTAAACAGGAAACATGAAAAACAGGATGGAGCTTAGAATGACTGAGCAAAGCTAACTAATAGGCCACTTGTCCCACACGCTTGAGAATGGTATAAGGACCATAAAATTTGGGTGCCAGTTTCTGATAATGGTCATCCTTGAGGGAAGTTTGCTTGTAAGGTTGCAGTCGAAGAAACACCTGATCCCCTTCTACAAATTGACGTTCAAAGCGACCTTGATTTGCTTGTTGTTTCATGCAATTCTAGGCCATGACCAAATTCTCTTTGAGAGTACGGAGAATAGATTCTCGAATTGTAAGCATTTGGTCAACCGCTTGGACCTTCGAGACACCTGGCAAATATGAGAGGACTGAAGGTGGATTTTTTCCATATACCGCTTCAAAAGGAGTCATGCGTGTAGTTGTATGGTACGAAGTGTTGTACCACTTATTATGCCTTATTGATCCCACTTATTATGCCTTTCCGATGCAAAATACCTCAAATATGTTTCCAAACATTTGTTGACAACTTCAGTTTGACCATCAGTCTGGGGATGATAAGTTGTGTTGATATCCAATTGGGTGCCTTGTAGCTTGAACAGTTCTTACCAAAAAAAATTGGTGAAAGTTGGTTCGCGATCAGAAACAATAGAATGTGGCATGTCATGAAGCTTGAAGACCTGATCCATGAAAAATTGAGCCACAATAGATGTTGTAAAGGGGTGTTGAAGAGCACAGAAATAAGTATACTTGGAAAGACGATCAACTACCACCATGATGACTTATTTATTGCCCGATTTAGGTAAGCCGACAATAAAATCCATAGAGATATCCCGCCAAATAGTAGGTGGAATAAGAAGAGGTTGTAATGTGCTAGGATATTTGACAGTTTCACCCTTGTTGCATTGACACGCATCACATTCAGCCATAGAATTACGAATGTCATGTTTCATCCCCTCCCAGAAAAAAGAACGTTTGACCTGATCATAGGTTTTGGTAAACCTGGAGTGCCCAATTGTGGGTGTAGCATGAAGCTCAAAATACCGCGGATTTAAGTTTTGAGTATTTACTTAAATACAAACGGCCTTTGTATTGAAGCTCATCATTGAGCCAAGAGTACCCTGGGGAAACTGGAGAATTGGACTACAATTGTTGTATCAGATGTGAACTTTTGGGATCGTGTAGCCATTCCTGGTGAACAGCTTGGAGCCAATCTGGTACAATGAAAGAGAGAGAGAAAAGATACCCTTCATCTTCATATTTTCTAGAAAGTGCATCAGAAACTACATTGTCTTTTCCTTTTTTGTAAATTATCTCATAATCATATCCAAAGAGCTTAGTCACTCATTTTTGTTGCTCGGGGGAGGAAAGGCGTTGTTCCAGAAAAAACTTGAGGCTTTGATGATATGTCTTAATTTGGAAGCGTTTCCCCAATAGATAAGGTCTCCAAAGATCCACGGCATGCATAATAGCCAACATTTCATTTTCATAGATTGATTTGCCCAAATTTCTCTCGGAAAGTTGTTTGCTAGTAAAGGCCAAAGGTCTCCCCTCTTTCATAAGGATTGTGCCAATTCCTTTCCCAAAAGTATCACATTCCAAGACAAAGTTATTTTTGAAATCAGGAAGGGCCAGGACTGGAGTGGTGCACATGGTCATCTTCAAGGTTTGAAAAGCCTGAGCAGTTGTTGGATTCCAAGTGAAATAATTATTTTTAAGGAGTGCAGTGAGAGGTGTCGTAATCTTTCCATAACTCTTAACAAACTTACAATAATAACATGTTAAACCCAGAAATCCCCATAAGATTTTGAGAGTATTTGGGTGAGGCCAATCTTGCATAGCTTCAATCTTTTTAGGATCCACCCTGACGTCGTCCTTGCCAACAAGATGACCCAAGTACTCTACTTCTGAGGCGCCAAAAACACATTTAGATTGTTTGAGGAAAATTTGGTGCTGAGGGAGTAGATGTAGAACTCGATCCACATGAGAAATATGGTCTATACATGTTTTGTTGTAGATGAGGATATCATCAAAGAAAAATAACACAAAATGACAGAGAAAAGGATGGAAGACATGATTTATGAGGATTTGGAAAGTGGATGGAGCATTACACAAGCCAAGGGGCATGACCAAAAACTCATAGTGGCCAAAAATTCATAGTGGCCCTCATGAGTTCTAAAGGTAGTGTTAGGAATGTCTGCCTCTTTCATATGGATCTGGTGGTAGCCCGAACGAAGATCAAGTTTATCAAAGAACTGGGCGCCACTCAATTCATCCAAGAGGTCATCAATGACATGAATGGGAAATTTGTCTTTAATGGTGAGTCTGTTGAGGGCGAAAAAGTCAAGACACATGAGCCAATAACATTCTTTATTAAGGACCATGACCGCAGGAGAAGAGTAGGGGTTCGTACTGGGGTGGATAACACCTCCGTTGAGCAGTTCATGAACCATTTTCTCAATTTCGTTTTTTTGGGAAAAGGGGTGACGATATGGATGGATATTGGGAGGAAGGATTCCTGGGACAAGGGGAATGGAATGATCATGAACACCACAGAAAGGAGGGAGTCCCTGGGAGTGGAGAAAACCATTTGATGTTTAGAGAGGATGGATTGGAGGTCCTGCGGAACAAAGGGTGTCTTAGTGGCTTGGATGGAATGGAGTTGGGAAATAATGCCAGAATGACCTCTTTTTAGCATCTTTTTCATGCGATGGGAACTAATGATCTCCGGGGAACCGGCGGTGATGCCTTGGAACTTATATTGTTGGCCCTCTTGGTCGAATTGCATGTTTAAGTCCTTAAAATCCATGAGAATGGGACCCAAAGTCCTTAGCCATTCTACACCCAACACAATGTCACAACCGCCCATGTTGATAGAAAACATATGAGATTTCAGATGGTATTCACCAATTTGCAAACACACATTTTCACAACACCCTCCACATTTCATGGACCCACCATTGGCAATCATGAATTGGAAATTATTGATTGCACGGATATAGCAATTAGTTTCTTGGGCAATGTGGTGATGAATAAAATTATGGGTGCTTCCACTATCAACAAGAATGATGACCTTCCTATGCTTGATGTAACCAATTATCTTGAGGGTTTGGGGAGCAGAGAAGCCAGTGAGAGCGTTTAGGGAAATGATTGGTTCTACTTCAGGAGGGTCTGAGGGAGGGGTTATGTCTGTGGGTTCAAGTGACATAGACACAAGGGGAGCCTCAACATCCTCTGAGATGGCCATAAAAAGCTTGTGTTCCTTACACTTGTGTCCTGGGAAATATTTTTCATCACAATTATAACAAAGTCCTTTCAGTTGGCGTTCAGCCATTTCGGCCCTGGTCAATTTCTAGATCTTGAGTGGAGTAGAAGGAGGAGTGGGAGTTATTTTTTTAGTGCAAGGAATAAAGGAGGGTTTATGGTTTTGAGAAGAGACAACTTGTTTTGCTTCCTTAGTTATTTTAGTAGCGTCCACAAAAATCTGAGGACGAGCCATGAGGACATGAGCACGAATCTCATCCTTGAGGCCACTGATAAAACATTCTTAGAAAAAAGCATCAGACATGCCCTCTGTACGAAAATCCGGCCGTTCAAAAGCAACTATAAAGTCTTCTGTAATGGCTCTAAATTAATTTAAGTAACCATTAAATTACAACACTACAGTAAAGTTTAAAAATTACTTAATCTAGCACATTCGAAATCTAATTTTTCATAGTAATAAAATTTAATAACAATTTACATCAAAACAATTCATAA
>WSFP011416004.1:0-23734 GCA_009831015.1 Picea engelmannii
TGTCACGATATTTTGTCTCTAGTTGGATGCATTCCATTATGAATTTTCCTTCCAGGATGTTGATCCAGGTACTATCTAGTTTTTATCCTTCCTTGCTAACCCCCTCATTGGCAATTCTGTCTGCCAAGCCATTTGTTGACTTGTGTACCCAGTGCAGCTCCATTGTGTTAATCGTTTGTAGATGCTCCTAGATTTTTTGTAAGGAGTGTGCCAAATTCCAGTGTCATTGTACTTTTCCCACTCTAGTTCCATTTTGGAGTCTCTTCTCCATGTTGATGACGAGGGTGGAGTCACATTCCACGATGGTGGAGTCACATTCCACGATGGTGTTCGTCATCCTTTCGCGCCTTAGAATTTCGAGACCGAGTTCCAAGGATCCAAATTCTTCTTCTTTGTTGGTTGAGTTTCCCATACTCCTAGTGTACAACTGGGTTATGTTTCCATCATTTTCTTTGATCACCCCTCCCATCCATGTCATTCTTAGGTTTCCTTTTGCCGCCCCATTGAAATTTAACTTGAGGAACCCTATCAGAGGTGGTGTCCAGTTGCACTCTCCTAATTGAAGTTTTGGTGGTTGCGCTACCTATGTGTTGTTGCGCCCATATTTTAGGTGAAATACTTCCAAGATTCGGGAGTCCTGGCCTATGATTTTCTCTTTTTCATTCTGGCAGTTGTGGCTCTGCATCGTTTCTCATATTTGTGAGATTATTGCTTCCTTAAGTTTCCCTTCCGGAAGGTTTTTTTTCCTAAAGATGCGCCAATTCCTTTCTTTCCACATTTCCCATATGATCATCCCTGGCATGAGATTCTAGCATAGGTTCACCATTTCATTTGTTCTATAACTCTTATTCCAGTTATTGATGGTTGCCCAAATGTTACCTCGGGTCCTATTGGACTAGAAAAAGATGCATGCCACCCAATCCCAAATCTTTTTTGTGTATTTACATTCATATAGGAGATGATTTGTTGTTTCTTCCTTTGCTTGACATAGGTGGCAATGTTATGGGACTATGAAGCCCCTTTTCCTTAGGTTTTCCCAAGTTAGAATTCAGCTGTGCAAAGCTAGCCATTTGAATATTTTGATTTTTGGCCATTTGGGGCTGCCCCAAATATTCCCCCATTGTTGCCCCGGATCTTCTTGGTATTGGTTCGCAATGTAGTTTCGTGCTTCCTTTAATTTGAATTCCCCACCATTTTTCCTGCCCCATATTAGTTGGTCCTCTTCTTCTGAGATTACAAGTCTCCTTTTCCCCAATTCCTCCTCCACCTCTTTCGTTATTGTTGCAATCCGATCTTTGTTTTGTTGATTGATTTTTTCCCAGATCCTCCATATGTTGCGGTTATTTTCTTGTTTCCAATAGTGACGGATTTTGATTTTTCCTTGTGTGGTCATCGCCTGTTGGATTTCCTCCTTGTCTATATTTTCCATTCTAGGTTCCTATTGCCACACGTCCTCCCAAAATCTGGTTGTTTTACCATTCCTCACTTCCCAGAAGTTGTTTTTCTAGATCCAGGTTTTTTTGCACCAAGATAGATTCCAGATGGTTGATCCCTCCCTTGTTCCTATAAAATGAATTCGATCTTGGTCATTGATGTCCGGGACATACTTGTCCTTCCAGAGGTTTTCCCACGGTGTTGAATTTTCTTTGACCCATCTCCACTAGAGTTTTTCCCCGTAGGCTTCATTGGTTACTTGTGGGTCTTGTAACCTCAGGCCTCATTTGCATTTAGGTTTGCAAACCTTCTCCTAGGTCACAAGGGCTCATTTTTTATTGTTTTCCGCTCCTCTCCATAGGCAGTCCCTTTGGATGGTTCTTATTTTTTGGAGTATTCCTTTGGGAGAAAGAAACACTGACATCATATAGGTCGGAATTTCTTGCAGAACTGCTTTGGTCAAGATAAGTCTCCCTGCTAGGTTGAGGGATCTGTAAGTCCATTTTTTTACCCTCTCCTATATTTCATTGATCACTCTTTCCCATGTTTCCATTTTGCATGCTATATCCATCAGGGGGATTCCCAAGTATTTTGTTGGGAGTGTTTTGCATTCAAACCCCAAAATATTTTCTAGGTTTCTTTGAATTGTTGGGTTGTTGTTGAAGAAATAGATCATGGGTTTGGCATGATTGATCTCCACTCCTAAGGCTTCCCCAAACTCTTCTAATATTATTTTATAGGCTTTCACTTCCTTGACTGTGGGTGTGTCATGGAGTAAGGTGTCATCAACAAATTGTTGGTGTGTGGAGGTAGGGAAATTTTCGAAAGGTTTGATGCCTGTTATTTCTCTTGTTGCAATTGTGCTTTTTATGCTTCTATTGAGTCCTTCCATCATCATAATGAAAAGGAAAGATGAAATTAGGTCTCCTTGTCTGATGCCTCTTAAAGGCTAGAAGGGCTTGGCTAGGGCTCCATTGATTAAAAGCAAGTAACTTGTCATAGAGACTAGGCTGACAATCCAGTTGATCTAGTGTTGTGCAAAGCCAAAAGCTTCCGGATTCTTGACCATATAGTGCCAGCTAATTTTGTCATAAGCCTTTGCTACATCAAGTTTGATTATCATTCCCCCTCTACTCTGGATTTTCAGTGTGTGTATCAGCTCATGGGCATGGATGATGTTGTCCACAATTTGTCGCCCTTCTACAAAAACTGCTTGTTCCTGTGAAATCAATGTGGGTAGGAGAGGTTTCAATCTATTGTCTATGACTTTGGAGATTATATTGTAAGCCACATTACCTAACGCTATGGGTATGTAGAGGTTTGGGTTCCTTGCTTCATTTTATTTGGGGATTAGAGTAATCATTGTGGCATTTAGTGATTTCAGAATGGAGTCTGAGCGTCTGGAATCTTCCACCACCCCATAAACTTCATGTTTGATCACTTCCCAACAGGATTTGAAAAATTCAACTGTGAAACCATCTGGACCTGGGGCCTTTCCATTGGGAATCTCCTGGACCACCTGGTCTATTTTCTACTTAGCGATGGGTTAGTTTAGGTTGATATTTTGTTCCTCAGTAAGTAGCACGAGCATGTGCTGAGTTATCCTTTGTATGGCCTCTGTTCGTTCCTATTTGGGTTCTTGGGCTATCCCATGGAAGTGGTTTACCAATATGTTTTCAATATCCTTGTGTGGCTCTCTCTCGATCCCATCCTGATCCCAAATTTTCAGGATTTTTTTGTGGGTTCTTCTAGCAATGGTTGTTCTATGAAAAAACTTTGTGTTCCACTCCCCTTCCTTTAGCCACCTAATTATGGACTTTTAGCACCATAGAGTCTCTTCCTGTTGGAATATTTCTTCCCATTCCTGGTTCATTTGGATCTCTTACTTTTTTCGATCCTCTATATAGCCCTCATCTATGCATATTTCCTAGAGTTTCCTAATTTTGTCTTCAATATTTTTTTTTCCTTGGTTTATGTTTCCAAATATTTCCTTGTTCCACTCCTTAAGTTTATGTTTGATGTACCTGAGTTTATTATATAGATTGAACATCCTTGTCCCTTTCTATGGTTGTTTCTCCCACCACCATTGGCCGATGTTCTCCTTGAAGGTGGGATGTTTGATCCAAAATTTCTCGAATCTAAAGGGTCTATTCTTCGGAGTGGTTTGGAAGTTTTCTTCTAGTTGGACTGGCTAGTGGTCTGAACCCCCCCAGGGAAGGATGTTGCAATCTAAATTTAAGCCCTATAGAATGATAGACTATGACACCAAGAATTCATCTAGCCTCTTTGCTATCCGATGTTGATTTATTCATTTCTTATTCCATGTGAACTAGCCATTACTAGTTTTGATGTCCACCATCTCCACTATGTCAATGAAAGGTGGAAAATCTTTCGCTTCTCTATCCAATCTCTTGGTGCCTCATTTTTTTTCCACAAGTGTCGTGATGATGTTGAAGTCCCCGACCAGGATCCAATGGAGGTTGCAGGAGCGAGATTTTAGGTTTTCTAGGTATAAGAACATTCTTCTCTTTTCTTCCGATATCTGGGGACCATACACATTAGTGCATAGAATCACCTCTGTGTTACCTATGATTTGCATGTTAACCGAAAGTGTGTATCCGGTGGCTTTGGCTTCTAGTAGATTCATCACTTGTGGGTTCCAAAAAGTGAGAATACCACCTGCCATTTGTTGTCCTTTGACAACCAACATCTTGTACTTACTCCATTTTTTTTTGTTGATTGTTTCCCTTCTGTCTACAATACATTTTGTCTCTTGGATGAAACATATGTCTGTTTGTTCCTTCCTCAGTCTATTTTTAAGGATTCTTTGCTTCTGTGGGTTGTTTAGGCCTCTAATATTCCATGTTATAATCTTCATTTAAACATGTGGGGGGGATTTGGGAAAGAGCTTCTTGATATTACCTGAGTTTATTAGCAGAGCTCCTAGTTCTTGTAGGGATACATTATTTGATTTCATGCCTTTCTTCCTTATCATCTTCTTGGGTGAGAGTTGTGGTTGTCCCTTGCCTTCTTTGATTCCTAGGTGTCCTATCTCCCTGTGCATGTGCTTGAGCCCTCTAGATTTTTCTTCCTCCCTTAGGAGGAATATGTATTGGATACGATCTAGTTTCTCCGCTGGTACATTGTCTATGCCCTGCCTTTTTCATTGCTCCAGTATGTTTGGGATATCTATGCCTTTCATTTCCACAATATCTTTGAGATCAAGATATTTCGTACCTACCTCACTTTGTGTCATTTCTGAATCTCCATCTTCCTCCTGCATGGAGGTGTTGGCATCTCTGGTTTCTCCATCCATAGGAGTTGCATTATCCCCATGTTTCATATTATTTCTTGGATTGTTTGTGTTCTCATTTGGGGCTTGTTCCTTATCTTCTTTGGCTTTTTATTTTTTCTTTCCTCCTTCTTCCCCTTTGTTGTTTTTGTCCTGCACTTCCATTCGAGTCTTAGCTTCTGGGTTGCTTCCTATTGGGGCTTTACTTGCTTTCTTGTTTTCTATGTTTCTGTGGTTTAGCTTGATAAACCCATCCTCATCCTACTATATTTTGGTGTTTTCCGCTTCTTGTTTTTTATTGAGAGGGCATTATTTGAATAGGTGTCCATGTTCATGGCATCTTCTGCATCTGAATGGGATCTTATCGTATTCAACGCTTTGTATCCATTCCTCATCCCTGAATTCTAGGCTTATGGCTTCTGGGAGTGCCTCCGAAACATCTATCTCTATGCATATTCTTGCATAGGAGGTATATCTCCCTTTTAGGGTTTCTTTCGATGTCTTCACATATTTTCCAAGTTTGTTCCTGATTGCTTCAAAGGTAGAGGGTAGCCAGTAGTATAGTGGCAGAGAGTAAAGCCTCAGCTAGATGGGTACGTTCTTGAAGGTTTCTTTCTCTGGGGAGAATTTTTCCTTCCACGGCCGCATGTGCAGTCTTTTCAAGGCGTGGAAGTATGCCCCCCCCCTAAAAGACTCTATCGCTATCCTCCAAGTTCATGAATACTGCTATGAAGAAGACTTTAGAACCTAGGTGGAGTTCCACTTCCCCTTTTGGCTTCCATTGGTATTTTATCCAATTGCGCAACGTTATTTCTGTGGGCCACAAACCCATGGAATTTCAAATTAGTGCATGCGTCTTCATCTGGTCCTTGAAGAGTTGCGTTTGTGGATATTCTAGTATCACCTTGGGTATCAGTGTTGTTTTAGGTTTACATGGGTTGCGCTCTTCTACCCCATTGGGGTTCGCTGTATCTTGTGCATCATTCTGGGTTTCTCTAGCTTCTTCCCCCATGTGATCCCTTTTTTCCTAGTTGCTTTCCTGATTCTTTTCCGGTCCCAATCCCAAGGTGCTCGTCACTGGTTCCTTGAAAACTTTGTTTCGTGGGCCTTTCCCCTTGTCCACCACTGCCTACTTGTATGAAGGGGTTCCTTTACCACTCCCTTTGGTAACCATGTTGTGCTCTATTGTGTCTGTGACTATCAAACCCTAGCTTGTTGTTGCACCCGTCGCTCCGTAGTGATGCAACATGAATGATATTATCATCATACTCTAAATCTTGAGTTCAAATAACTCCTTCATTTTCTTGTCATAGTATCTATTAGTCAAGTATTTCTTTTGAAAATATCTCTTGAATTCCCTCCAATTAAAATTTTTCTCATCAATGTGTTTCACCTGCACAAATTGGTCCCACCACATGGATGCCTTTCCCTTGAGTTGAAATATGAAAATTATTCCTTTTGTGTGTGAAGAGTAATTATGCAGTTGAAAATACTTCCTCATGCCTAGAAGCCATGTCTCTACAACATCATCCTTCTTGTGCTCACCATCAAATGTAGGAGGCTTTATTTTGTTCATTTCTCCTTTTAGCTCATCCACCCCAGACCTCTTCTTGTGTTTCCTGGCAGGGGATGGAATTTAACTACTGTGTGCTCTCTTAGTAGAATTCCTTACAAAGTCATGGTGATGTCTGCTAACACTTCTTGTTCTTATCCTTTCATCATAAGACCTGTGACTTCCTAATTTTCTTGAGTCATTCTCCTTATCCATCTTCTTTTCTATTATGTCCAAGCTCTGCATTAACTTTATGTTGAATTCCTCTTGTTGCTCCTTGGCTTTTAGAAGCCTCTCATTATCATATTTATAAATTTGGACATCCTTTTTCAAAATTTTTATGGTCTCTTCCATGTTCATTCTTTCTTCATTGCCTTCTCCATGTCCATTTCAATTTGTACCTTCATTACCCATATCGACATACATGCCTATGATCTCATCTTCATGGTTGTAAGCCCCCTGTGTGTCTTCCATGATTCTGAGCTCTGTGATGATATTGTTCTGATCTAATTGTTGCTAACTCTTTCCAACGCCTGATTTTGTGCTCAATTTTGAGTCTTGAGCAGAAAGTTATGGTTATTTTAAAATTATCCATTAATTCTTTTGTTCATACTTCAACTAGGTGCAATTATGAACTGTAATTATGCATTTTTCACCTCCTCCATTGGATTTTTGGTAGGATCCCAATTGCGTTATTTCATGTACATATTTTGGATAGTATGTCCAAGTTTCACTTCTTTCTGGGTTCTAGGATGTTAGTTATAGCCTGTTGAAGTTCTAGGCCAATTACTGTTTTTGGTCTTGAATGCTACAAGTACCTTCTGTGTCATATTAAACATTTATAACATGCCCATAATTTTAATCTAGCCCCATGATGGTGTTCTATGGTTCAGTATATTTCCATAGACTACTCCTTTGCCTCAATCTGATTCCAGAGCAGAAAGTTATGGCCTTCTGAAGTTAACTAGGTCTTAAAATTTACCCTCCACTGTTTGTCATGTAACTTCTTCATAAAAGCTTTGTTTGAAGAATGGTTTACACCATTAGAAAGCTCTCTCTAGGTTCTTTCATTTGAGATGCAAAAATAGAGTGTAACTTGGTATACTTCGTTTAGGTACACTTTGTTCTCGTGGTTTTTGAGTAGATAAAAATGTTGTTTAGGGCCTCAAAAACACGTTGCAAAAAGATGACCTTCAAATAGTATAAAATGTCGTAGAAATTCACCGGGTTTTTGTTGTTGTAGACCATCCAAACAAATTCACATGCACCAATTTGAAAACATACACCCTTATTTAGCATGTGCAACAACGCCATAAGGTAGCACATGCTTCATGCACCTATAACCAGTGTGGACCACTTCTCTATCGCGCCAATAGCTGATGTGCACAACTTTTGTCTCATGCACCAATATCTGCCGTGCACAATTTTGGTTCATTCATTAATACCTATTGCGTGAAAAAAAAAATTCACATGCTAATATTCTGTGCACATTGCACTCTATGGACCACACCATGCCAAAGTTTAGTGTGCTCCCACCATGAACCAAAAATCCATGCACACCATTAATTAAATCGCCCCACAATGTGAATATTCAACATATGCGCATGCACTGCATACCAACATTGCACGCGCACCAACAAATTCCCTCTGCACTTTGCCAATTATCAGCGCACACACCACGTGCACCAATATTATGCGTGCACACATTGCGCATGCCAATATTATGCTTGTGCCCCCCAATCCGCACCACGTAGTGATAAAATTTATTGCACATACCGTGCACCATAATTTTTTCGAGCTTCACCCACTTGAATCACACAATGTCATATTTTAGTGTGCACACCTGCGTACCATTCTTTTTCCTCACATCACTAGCTTGCACCATGCAACACCAAATTTTAGTGTGCATGCACGCACACCCTTATTTTTCCGCACAACGTAGCTTGCACTACGCAACACCAAATTTTAATGCACACACCCGCACACCCTTATTTTTATGTGCCTCCTAGATTGCACTTCGTAGCGCCAAATTTAAGTGTGCACATGCACGCACCCTCATTTTTTCGCGCATAACCAGCTTGCACCCCGCAACACCAAATTTTAGCGTGCACACCTGCAGACCCTTATTTCCATACATCATATGCTTTGCACCGTGCAATGCCAAATTTTAGCATGCACACCTGCGCATCCTTAATTTCCATACATCGCATGCTTTGCACCACACAATGCCAAATTTTAGCAATCACACCTGCAAACCTTTATTCTATGTGCATCAATTTTTCGTGAATTATGCTGCACAAATTTAGGTTTTGCCCAATTTTTCACCCACTTTCTACCATGGACAATTTTCAACCATGAAATTTGTTCAATTTCACTCTGATAACACCAAATTCAACCTCTAGAACAACAAATCATCACTGATTAACATTCCTGTGATGTTTTTTTTTTCCAAACTCATTCACGAATTGAGAATTTTAATCAACTAATCTCACTCCATCTATCATGGATTATATGTAACTTCATATTCGACCAATTCTGAGTCTGAATTTGCTAGAATAGATATTAAATTAAGAATATTTCATCACTTGGCCAAATTTCCCAAATTCCCCACGAATTTAATAACACAAATTGGGGCTTTTGCCCAATTCCACTCAATTGCTTCTAATTTCTCCATGGAGGCACTATAACTTGAAATTTGGCCAGAATTTTGCTTCACATTATGCTAACTCAGACCATCGAGGCTCAATGTTGAAAAATAGAGCTATGATACCACAATGTAGCATCCCCAACAACTAATTGGGCTATGCCAACAAAAAATTCAAACTTTGATACCAAATTAAACATACAAATACTCTGCAAATACATAGATTCATACAGAATAATAATAAAAGTACACATGCAACACACACAGGACAAACCCATAAAAATAAATGCATAAATAATAACGCAACACATAATTTAACACATAATTGATAGTTATCTTGATAAAAAAGATCACCAATTGCGTGCAAAACTTCCACATTCCTCCCGGCCTTAGACCACTTTTCTCAAAACTCTCAGCAGTGGGTCACCCTTGAGCTGGGACTAAACTCCACATGGGTAAAGGAATTCCTAACCATGATGATGTATCTCAGACAGCGGGAAAAACTTTTCCACAGGTGCCAATTCGAACTAATAGCCTATAGTCCCTCATTCCTCATATGCATGTCCCACCCCAGGAAGTGTGCCCCTTCTCTTCTCAATAGTCCCTTGACTGACCCACTTCCTTTATAGGGCTTCAGCAATAGGCCAAACATGAAGTCTCAGAGCCCTGTAGCTACATTTTTGCACCTTCAGGAAATCAATTCCCAACAATTCTTTCACCTAGAGAGAGTTTCTCATGGGCTTGACAACCCACCTCTTCAATATCCCACGGGCCTAACAACTTGCTTCTTCAGTCCAACTCCTAAGCTAACCAAGTACGTGTATGGGTTCATTTTCAGTGTCAGTAATAGGAAGGTATTGAGGATAGTTGAATGAGTGAGTGAATGATGATGGAATGATGGAAAATGCACTAAGTCCAAACTATATATATGCATGTTCCCAACTTGACACTTGTCATGTTGAGAACTACCTTGGCTCACTTGTTCCCATCCTTAGAACTTATGATAAAATAATTATCCATACTTTATACTTTAAGGAATATTAATATAATATTCATTTTGGCTTAAGCTCCCAATCTTAGCCCCTTATCCTTAACTTTTAGCCCCCTTTCCCTAAGTAGTGGAGTTTTTCCCTCCATACTCTTTTACATGGTTGGTTTGTCACAGTGATGTGTTTTTCATTAATATTTGTGTGTGATTACATTTACATTTATATTACAGGCATACTATCATTTCTGCATCCCGACTCACCAACCTCAAAACACAACATATACACAAAGGCTCTCTGGCCTCAAAATCGCGTGCACTTAAGTTTGTTGCATGTGGTATCCTGGAATGTGCACACTTCATCATTTTAGTGCACAATACATGTGCATGCTATACCATGGAAGGTGCACGCAAAATGATATCAAACAACTCACCAACTTATATACATATGTATATTTATATTTACATTTACAGTTGGGCTTCGACCTAGGGGTATTACATATGTAGTATTTTAAATTCGTGTGGAGCTAGTCTAATTATCATTTGTGAAAAAATAAAAGAGAAATGGATACAATCGTATTAAAAAAAGGGTGAGTGACGTGTCTTCGTGATATGGAAATAAATATAATGAATCAAAATTGTTGTTAGTAAAGGCATTGAAATCATCTTAAACTATTAGGTTTGGTTCAAACCACATCATGGAAAAATCCTATACAAGATGTGAGAAAAAATATTCTTAGCTAAAGAAAATTTTATCTTTGTTGAAGATGCCTCATTTTCTTTAGAAGAAGCCTTAACATAATAAAATGTTTAAAAACATTACCTTCAAACATAGCTTACAACTAGACAAAACCATCCAAAGTTCATTTTTTATAGTTTGAATTTCGTGGTTGTTTTTGCCTATATTTTAAAAAGTGATATTACCAGTCGCACCTTTTCTTTGGGGTAGCATGTAATCATTTAAAATTTTGAAATTCTTAGTTAGAAAGTGTCAACCTTTTTTTCAAATAGTTTTTGCCCATTTTATTAATGTGTGTATATATGTGACTTGTATCTCGGTGTGTGTTTTAATGGTGTATTTTTCATTTTTCATTTTTTTCGATGTTGTTTTTCTTAAAAACTAAAATCTGACATTTTTAAAATTAGTAATAATTTTACATGTCATTTTTTCCAAAGTTGTAATTTTATCTATTTTTATATTCTTGATAGCACCCTTTCTTTGGGGTAGTCAATTGACATTTTGAATCTTCTTAGTTATAAAATATCATTTTTTTCCCCTCATTTTGTTAATATGTGTATCTATGTGAGTTATGTGTCACTGAGTGTTTTAATGGTGTATTTTTCTCTTCTCAAGTTTTTTTTGTTAATTGTTGTTTTTTGTTAAATTACAATTTGGCATTTTTAACATTAGTAATAATTTTACATGTATTTTCTTTTTACTAAAGTTGTGATTTTGTCTATTTTTATATGCTCAGTGAATTTAGGATGTCATACACTTGAAATAAAATTTAGAATATTAATTGTTATCACTATTTTATCTTTGCTTCAATACATAATTTATAGCTTTGAACTATCCTATCAAATAAAGCATTTTTATGGGCAAAATTGAAATCTTTAATTCAATATATAACTTATAGCTTTGAAATACTATATCAAATAAAACATTTTTATGAACAAATTGAAAAAAAAAATAAAAAATTAAGCATTATTTTATATAAATTTATATATTTCATCTATAAAATGACAATATTTAATGTAATTTTCTTTAAAGTAATGATTTACATGAAAATGAAAGAAAAAAAGTAACCTAGATAATATAGTAAAGAAGATATTAAAAATATTATCATGAAATAACAATATGTATATATTTATTTCCGAAACATTATAAATATAGGTCATCAATAATATGTCAAATTGAACATTTTCTTCAAGAACATCATAAAACAAAACAATAATATCTAACATGTCAAATTCATTATTTGCAATAGTTACATCTTTAATGTCAGGGCTTTGACTTTCTTCTTTGACATCATTTGCACCTCTAATGAATATTTTATATTTACAAGTTGTGCAAAATGGTTCTTTCCAAATGACCATTCCAATAGTGATCCTGTAATGCCCCACATTACATGTATTTTTATTATACTTGCAATTTATATGATGAAACAACAACAACAACAATAATCAATAAACTAATTATATAATAGAAAGTAAAAGGAAAATAACAACCCAAATTAAATAAAGTGAAATTTAAATTCAAAGCTTACAAAAATTACACTATTAAATAAAATTAATGTAAAGAAAATAATTGCATCAATCACAAATGGAATTTATGCATGGAGATTATGAAGATTTTTTGCATCTAATGAAGAATCATTATTTAATAAATGTTAAAGAGGTTGTGAGGACTTACTTTGGACTTCACTTTTCCTCCTTAGGTTTTTGCTATGGATGAGAAGTTATCAATAATGAGATTAATAAATGTTAAAGAGGTTGTGAGGACTTACTTTGGACTTCACTTTTCCTCCTTAGGTTTTTGCTATGGATGAGAAGTTATCAATAATGAGAAAGTTGTGGAGTGGGTGGGAATGCATAGTTTTATTGATTAAGAGCTTGGGGAATCTTGATTTTTAATTGTAGATTAAGTGGTTGGTTGAAAGGAGAGTTCTTCAAATTTCATTGCCTAGTTGATGCTTATTATTGGATTGATAATTGCTAAAGGTTAACCATCCTCATTATCTAGTGGTTTTTAAACAATTTCAATTGTTAACCCCAAATATGCCTAATCAATATTTAACTCAATACATATGCTTAATCAATATTTAACTCAATACATATAGTATATGTATTATAATATAATATAACACTCAACTTTGACTAACTAATTAATGCATATTTTACTTGCTGGAAGCAATCATGGTTGTCTTGTACTCCTGCCCCAAAGCCGTCATTACAAAGTAAAATTGAGCTTGAGGAGAGCCGCGTAGCCGCGTTTCCCTTCTCTGGGACATGCTTAAATGTTGCCAGTGATGCGCCTTTTTTTTTTTTTCTACCCAAGAAAAATTTAAAGTTTTTTGAGGGTGTATTTCAACTTAATTAATGGGTATTATTAAAGAGAGAGAGAGGGGGCGAAATGAATGGATTGTATGATTATTGTGAGATTTTAAAATAAAATGGCGTCACTTTATTACCAAATGAAAATGTATCCAAAATATTATTATTAAATACGATAAAACAAACGTATTATAATAAAAAATTTAAAAAATATCAAAAAGTCGTTTTGTGTAAGGATATAAAAGAAAGTATTATAATAAAAAATTAAAAAAATATCAAAAAGTTGTTCTGTGTAAGGATATAAAAGGTCATTTTCATTAATAGAAGAGGGTTGCAAGGATAACATGAAAGGTATAACAATGCAACCACTAGACCTCCATGACTCCAACTATACAAATTAATAATAATAAATTTAAGGGTGAATGCCATTATTTTTAGAAGATAGGAGTGAAGAGTATTGCAAATTAATAATTATAATAATATTATGGTTAAACCATACATAAAGTTGGTGTATGTGAATTCTTTGTTTGTGAGATAAATAAAATATTTATATACGTTAAATTGGTGTATGTGAATCCTTTGTTTGTGGGATAAATAATTGTTGTGTTAGTTTTGTCACTTGGATGAGCAAAACAACAACACTTGCATGTTTAGACGATCCTACTAGACAAGACAAAAGTTTGTGAGTGGGTTAAACAAACCACACACATGTATAAACAAAGAAATAAATTAAAACAACTAAGAAATAAAAGTTAGAAAGCATGAGAAACTTAGAACCATAAAAATCAACCAATGACCAACATAATGCTATCAATGGATCAATAGATTAGTTGACAAAACACTGCAGAGAAAAATAAGGACTTATGAGTCTCGTCTTCCTCCTTGGGAGGGCTCTTGAGTTTCCTAATGGAGAGCTCTTCATACAATGGAAGAAAATGGAAAATGGTGAAGAACAACAATGCCTATTCCCTCAAGAGGTGAGTGGAATGGCCTATTACAATGATGCTTGAAGGTTCCAAAGAGAAAAGAGGATTCTCAAGGGAGAATTCTTGCAACATAACAATACAATGAAGATCTTGGTTTCTCAGTGCACCCATGGCTCTTATTTATAGGATTTCTTCAAGGAAAAATGTAATTGGTTCTTGGTGTGAACCTTACCTTTTAGGGCAACCTCTAGTCCTTGACCAACCCCCCATTTGGATTTTCCTCAGACATGAAGGTCAAATCGTGTTGGGAGCTGGTCCATAAGTGGTTGAGGGGCCAACAAGATTCATAAATGTGTCGTTCATAGAAGTGCATGAATTTTCTTGTACATAGTCGCGCATTTGGCGCACTTGGTGCATTGTGCGCTCTGAGGGCTTTGTTGGCCCACACACACTGTGCACTGTGTGCGCGCTTCCTTTGGTGAATTTGCACATGTCAATTTTTGACCCAATTGTATAGTTTTTTTCCTTTTGAATTCATTTCAGTGCTACAGGTGAACTAATTGTTGTTGGCATTGTTGTGTTTCTCCAACCATTTGCATGCAATTTTGCGGACGATATTTTAGTGATAACAATTGCCCCCTGATGTATGAGGTTAGGAGCACATGTATAGTCAAAATGCATCAATGTTTCTTTTACTGAGAGTTCCATTGTAATGAAGAGTGTTGAGAGGAACTGCAAGAGGGATCCGCCGGAGGGAGAGGGAAAATTGTGGGACCCAAACCTTTCTCTAGGGAGAAAAATAAAATATGTGTACAAACGAGGTAGGTATGCCCCATGCTTATGTCATGTAACCAAAATGTGAGACTGTAACTGAAGATGTGTGTTGATGTAGAAAACTACAACGCCCTCAGGGGCGGTTGATAACAACATATGACAGTTATGAATGGTGAACATACTCTGAAGTGAGGCAAGGACGTATGTAATAAGTGTCGATGACTCATAGGCATTGATGGCCTAACAAATTCGGAGGTCTTCGACTGGTATGAAACAACTACAATAGTTGCATAGTAAGACCCATCGTAACATGAGAGTTTGTTGAAGTTGAATGTTATGGGGGTCAATGGAATCAGAGAGAAATGATGATTCTCTTTGTGTTGTTCGAGACTCCTCATTGTAAAGGTAATGAGAGTCAAGATATTTTCTCCCTTCTAGAAACTATGTTGACGTCGATAGAAAGGGAGACGAGACTCCAAGAAGTGAAGGGATTCGTGAAATCCACTGAGATGATATTAGGTATGGACATGTGACATGAACGAAGTCAAGATGCATTGAGACTCAAGAATTCCCTTGGTTGGGGAATTTTGACGAATGATTGGCAACAATCGTAAAACTGTATCTAGTGTCAAGGGGACAACTAGATATGGGGTTAAACTATGCCAGAAGATTTAACAAAGTGGACAAACGTAGAGATCATGGGTATATGGACTTGGGATACTCGAGGTTTGTGAACAATGTCGATATGAAAAGAGAGTGGATGCCCCAGCCAAGGGAGACATGGGTTGCTTTTCGAGGAAAAAGAAAGTAATTAAGGGTGACGACGAAAAGCTAACTCTATGCTAGAAACAAAGGATTTTTACAATTACCAAATAAATAAAGAATAATTGGGGTTGAGTATAAAGATATAGAAATGGGTGCCCCACTGAAAGATGCCTTAGCCTGTTAAGGCGCAAGTTTGTGAAACAAAACTGGTGGACGGTGGGGGCCCCATGGATGGGTTTCTATATTAAGTAAATGAATGGAGGACAATCTGCAGATGGGAAAACTGATGGTGGATGAAATGGAGGGCTAATGATATTGTGGAGGTGCAGTCAATAGAACTGAGATGATATTCCATTGGGAAAGTTAGCAATATGATGAGAATAAGTATGGGGTTCATTCTTGGAAGTGCATAAGACTATTAGAACTCCCATCCCTAGGGGGTGAAAATCAACATGAGTGTCAAGTTTCTAAGGGGAACTATGAATGGGAAAAATCATGTGGGGGAGAGTGCTACTGGGTGATAGTACCTAAATGAATAAGAGGTAAAGTTATTGCAGAGCCGAATGTAAGGACCCTAAAGGTGAATGTCAGAGGGTAGGACTGGGATATGCAATTGATTTACAGAGGGAATAATTACATGCCAGTGTTGAACATATACCTAAAGGGGTTGTAAGATTGTGGAACAAGTACTTGCACACATGAAAACCAAATACCTATCGTGAACAATATATGATGATAAAGAACATATAACAACTATTTGAAAAAATTGAAAGTGAGAATGTGTAGCTGAACGTGACGTGAGAAAAATGCTCCTCTGGGGCCAAGTGAAGATGATGACTCGGGGAATGTGAATGTGTAGATGGTGGGACTAGGATCCCATGGCTGAGAACAGATCAGAAAATAGAGGCTCTGGGATCCTGTAACAGATTATGGAAGTTGGGTAAAAGGACCTATATATGGATGGTGGGCCCACAATGCCACCTCATTTGCACTGACACTATTGGTGATTTGGTGTGGGTGTTGTGAGGTGATTTGGAAGATTACAGGAACTTAGGGCTACCGATCAGGCAAGTGAAAGACCTCTTGTGAGAGGGAAAGTTCTCTATGATGGAGCACATTCCATGGGAAATTAGGGGTAGTGATTTCCTTCAGGATATCTTCATCACAGTGAAAAGTGTGAGAATATAGAGGATCCTGGGAGGTGATAGGGGGAACTGTCAATGGATAGGTGTTATTGTCCTCAAGTGGTGAGGACATAGATGGGATATCATGTCCAGGGTGTGAGGGACTACTGGAAATAAAGTGAATGTCATGATACTATGGAGGGTACCTTGTTCGCTCGGGGACTGACGATGAAATATATCGAATGTGAGTAATGTGAGCCCCAATAGAGAGCGGTTGAGAGGGCTGTAATATCCCCCAGTAGTGCCCCAATTATATTATGTATTGTAATCATGTTTATAGGGTGGTGAGCCAACTGTATATAAGCTGGTGGGATTATGTGTTATTTAGGTCGGAGAGCCTAGGTGTTAAAGGCCATGAGCTTGATTTTTGTATATGTAGTTATGTAGATCATTAATAAAATATAAACATCGTTGCATGCCAACCAACCATGAAGAAAGAGTGATGGGGGACTAGGCTTCCACAAGGCTAGGTAATGGAGATGGGGTTGAAAGGTTGGAAGAGGGGCTAAGCTTGAGGGATTAAGTCCTTGAATAATATTTTTTTATTATTCCAAAGTGGTGTGAGAGGTATATTTTTTTATCCTAAGCTCCTGGAAAAGGGAACGCATACTTGATGGAGTGCATGCAGCTTCATGGGCAACATGTGTCGGCCCATGCACATGCAATTTAACCCAAGAATTGAGCCATGATGGGGGTTCATCCTCCATTCTTTTGTCCATTGTCTGAACCATGTGTGAATCTGTGTCTGATCTTTGCATACCTCACGCAGCTCTGAAACCTGAAACCGTGAGGCCAACCTGTGATGTTTTCCTGACAAACCGACGCATCCTCAGTCTGAACCCGTTTTACCTTTGTGTTGGACCTCTGCATAACCATGCACATCTGAGAAACCAGTCAGGAGGGAAAGGTTGACCTGTGTGTCCTGTGAACCCAGGTTTATCCACACTGCAAATCTAAGTTCGTGCCTTAACCATTTGGGTTGTCATCTTGTGTATTACTTGAGCCATGTGGCATCATAACTGTGGGTTGTTGTGGCCACACAGTCCCTTGGTTGAGTGTGAATTGTTGTCATCATTTGTTCCTTGCTGAGGCTTACTGTTTTCCTCCTTGTGCTGGAATGGAGCTGAAGAAGCAAGTTGTCATGCCTGTGTGAAACACTCTCTTCAGGTGAGGGAGGTGGTTGTGGTTGAAAAAGTAGGTTGTCAGGCCTGTGAGCGACTCTCTCTAGGTGAGAGAGTGCGTGGAGGAAGTGAGAACTCCTAGAAGGGGTCCTATAGTTTCCACAGAGCTCAAAGAATTCTGCTCTGACCTGTTGTCGAAGCCCAATGCAAGGGAAGTTTATTAGTCGAAGGACTATACTGTGTGACGGTGAAGGTGTATACTCCTGGGGTGGGACATGCATGTGGGGAATGAGATTCTGTGAGTAGTGGGCATAAGTGGATCCTAGGAGAGAATCCTTCCTCATTAACTATGTGTCTTCCTGTGGACCTTGCCTAGCCTAGGATTCCCTTGCCCGATGGAGCTTAGTCCCAGCTCGAGGGTGACCTACTACTAAGAGTGATGAGTAGTGTGGTCTAAGGCTGGGAGGTTCATGGAAGTTTTGCACGTAGTTGGTGGAGTTACTCTAGTTTCAAAGATAAATATCATTATGTGTTTAATTTAAATTAAAATGCATGTCTGTGATGCTTGTATATTTTCGTGTATTTCGCTGCATGTATGAATTGTTGTTAATTTTATTTAAGTCTGTATGATGGTAGTAACTCTATGTTAAATGTGTTAATTTGATTTAATGCATATTATATGTATGGGATTGTTCCACGTAGTAGCGTTTCTCGGAAGTGGGGTTGATGGAGGGGGATGTTACAATATGGTATCAGAGCCATGGTTTCGACACTGAGCCTGGATGGGCCATGCTAGTGGAAGTTGAAGCAAGAGTTTCATAAGGATTCGTTGTCAAAATGGACAAAACTCAAGTTTTGACCCAAGGTTTCAACTCAGATTCTGGATGGGATGGGTAAGTGGTTATTGGACCCAAGGTTTCAAGTGGAAATTGTGTTAAGAGGAATCAATTTTGGACCTCAGAAACATTCCTGAGAGCTAAGAGGTTACCTTGGCCATGTTACGAAGCTCAGGAGGAGTAGTGGTATCATAAAACTACAACTTACATGGTATTTAGCCACAGAGGGAGAGATCACAACACTGGTGGTGTTGGGACTGTAGGATCTGTTCATAAGGAAGGGAAATACTTTACAATCATCAAATCTGCAGAAGGTGTACAAGGGTTATCCTGGAAGCCTTTCCGAGTTCATAAATCGGGAGAAGTGGGATGCGTCGATGCAAAAACTTCTGAAGGCTGAAGCTCTGAAGTCCTGGAGGAAGATCTACACTATAGATCAGAGAAAAGAGCTTGATTGTTGGATCAATCAAAAGAGCATATAGTAATTTTGGAAGTTCGATGATCGGAAGAAGTGGGATGTGTTGATGCACAAACTTTCGAAGCTCGAAGTTCCGAAGTGAAAATTATATGTGGTGGGGCCAGATGACGTCGCCAAGGGTGACATGGACCTTTCTAGGCATGTCATGTGCCACCACCTGGGTTGTTGACATTTTCACTATGTGGGCCCCGAAAGATAAAGAGGTTCGTAATTTCAGATTTCGAAAGATTTGAAGGAAGCAAGCATAAGAACTTACGAAGTCTGAAACTTTGAAGTGATGTGGCATGGTAATGTCACTTGGTTTGACATGGACACATGAGTTGTGCGCCACGTGTCAGTGGGTTTTGAACCCGTAGAAGATTGAAATGTTGTATGGAATGTGACACGAGTCACTCATATGACTGAGCCATGTGTTAGCTGATAGTATTCCACCACGTGGAATTCTGTATGAGTAGGGTTAGTGGGACCCTAAGTTTATGTAACGTAGTTAAAGGACATAGGACCCACACTGGCATTGATCACGATACATCAAGATCAATGGCCAGAAGGCATTGCGGGGATCCAAGTTGCCCGAGAGTTAATTCTCCAAGGTGGTCCCGCAATCCAAACCCCAGTTTCATCGAGGGGTTATGTGTCATTGTCAGAAGAAATGCGAGATGAAATGAGAGTTACTCCAAACCTTCGTTACATGCCCCTGCAATTGGAAGAGTGCCCAATGATGTGACGTAATGATGTCACCGAAGGTAATTGGGAATGTTAGGAAATTAGTAGCTCGAACGTGCGGATGCGAGATCCTCCAAAGATCTGAAGCTCTGAAGTCCTGAAATCCTGAAGACCCGAAATCCCAAAACTCAAACGTATGAGCTTTTGTAGTGAGTGTCTGCCATTGGATGTTGGGTAAATGTGGACCCTTGATCTGCCCTACTTCGTGAGTTCGGTAACTCGAAACTCCAAGAGATTGTTGGGTTGTTCTTTGAAAACTTCCGAAGCCGAAGTCTCGAGTAAGCACCTATTGATCTAGTGCTTGATCATGACCCATGGTCACGTGGGTCGGGGGCTGAGAGAACAGGGGATAGTTCCCAAAAAATATGTTAAAGAAGGGAAAAGGGTTAGGAAGGAAGAAGGTGGGTTTCGTCTGGTTTGAACCCACATCAAAAGAATACTGAAGAATTGGAACTTTTTGATAGGGTCCAACAAAGATCTAAGAGCCATTAGCTCAAAGAAAAGAGATCATTGCACAAGAAGTGCATCGGAGAAGAAGCACAAGTTTTAAATGATCATAGCTTTCTGCTCAAGGCTCAGAATTGAGCAAGGAAGCTATGATTGGGACGGTCTCGAAAAGAGGATTCCATATGCAATGCTTACATTAAAACATAAAAAGTGCTAGAGATGTCTTTAGATAGAATAAAGAAGGCGAGAGAGAGACTTCTTGGTCTTTAGATGAATTTTCATTGTAATGTGTCTGTGAAAGACATGAGTTGTAATGATGTTTTTTTTCTGAAATGAATAGAACGACGAAAATTGATCCAATTGTACAGTGTTGATACTATTTCATAGTTTATTGTTATTATGTGTTTTGTGAATGTATGATGTTCATGGTGAGTGAGTGAGTTTGAAAATAAAATGAATAAGTTTCAAGTGTTCTCTTCTATAAGATATGCAAGGAGTTCATAATGTGTGCAAGGAGTGCCTGTGAGAGAGTCTTTTTCGAATCGAAGCTCAAAAGAGATAGCGTAGAACTTTTGTATGCAGAGTGTGCATATCAAGCACAAGAAGTGCATATAGAGTGTGCTAGGAGGGCACCAGAAAGTATATTGGAAGACGTAGAGGGGTCGAGTCCCTTTGAGACTAAGTAAGTAAGAAGATCAAGGAGAAACAATGCAAGTTCGCACGCAGAGCGCAAGTGTGTGCTAGGGTGAAGTTACAATTTCATTAACAGAAGCTCAGGAGGGAAAACATTGTCGAAGCCTTTGAAATATTCAAAATCCTTCAAGTTAGGGAGGAAGTCAAGTCTAGAATAATTGATGCCAAGATATTTGGCAAGAATTCATTGATAAGTTGAACGAATGGTAGGAATCCTTGAAGGGAGAAGAGTCGATAGTTGTGTGTCGTTATATCAAAAGAAACTACGAGGAGGATAACGCTAAGAGTCAATCAGCACTCGAAATATCAGGAGAGGTAGAGAACCATCGATCTCAAGGAATATTGAACCGTTGATTCCTTTCACCAAGAAATTGGAAATCGGGAGTTGGGAGAATGAAGGAAGTTGCTTTCAAAAATATTGAAACGTGAACATTTGATTCACGAGGAGAGATCTAGACCATTGAATCATGACGAGTGTGAGTCATTGATATGACACACTTGAATTTCATGAAGTCAGAAGTTGGAAAGGGGAAGAGAACTATTTTTTGATTTCGCAAACCACGAAGTCCCAATTCACGAGAAATGATCCACACCATTGGATTACGAGGAGCTATGAGTCGTTGGATTTGACTCACGTGGATTTTGGAAAACTAGATATTGGAAGAAAAGAGGGGAACTATTTTTCGAAACCCCAAAACATGAATTGTCGATTCACGCGGAATTGATCTAGACTGTCAAAACCCAAAAAGATGTGGACCATTGATTTGAGGCAAACGGGGTTTGGGAGTTTGGACCTCAGGAGGAAGGAGGAGAGCTAATCCTTGAAGTTTGCGAAGGGTAAAGTCCCATAGCACTCAGAAGTTGGGCCCCAGGTCATAGCTAGAGGTCACATTGGTGGAAGTTAAGAGAAGAGATAGCACATGCTAGACTCTTATTTCAGATTTTGGGGATAGAGAGAGTCGAGGGTGACTCATATAGAAACACCCGGTACACGAAATCCTAAAACTCCTTTTGGATAGGTGCGTGGTCATAGTCGATGGTCACATAGAGGAAGCTTGCGCCCACCTCTAGTTCTTGTGGGTGAGGTTTCACGCTAGGCCTATGGATTTGTTTCATGGAGGTTCTAGTAGGGACCCAAAGAGCTGCTCCAGCTTCGAGAGTTGAAGATCCATTGACTGGGAGGTTAGCAAACCCCGTTGAGGTGGGGGCACTACATCAAAAGTGATCAGGGTAGGAATGATCATGCATAGTGATCACAGTGGGAGAAAATGAAGATCCAGGAATCCAGGAAGAATTATAGACTTATGGGATCAACAAGGAAAATTTTTATAGGGATAAAGAAGTTGCTGCAATTTTTGTGGCAGCAAGTATGTTATGGCTTGTTGGGTCAGCCAGAGGAAAGAATGCTTACATCTTTGCAATTGTTGTTGGTGATGTTGTTGCATAAGGAGGGAAGTAACAAGGAGTTGAAGTGTTGATTATAAGTTTGATAAAAGAAGCATGAAATCTTCTACTTCCATCAAATATTTAGGTAGAATACAATTTATTAATGGTAGTCATATAGGTATGAGTTTTTATTACTCTTTTTGCATAATTGTTGAAAGGAAATTTAGGAAGTAATTTCCTCAGCCAGAGTTGTTATATAAAATCACATGATTATATTATTGAATGCATACCATTGGAAGTGGTAAAGGCTAGAGGTCTGTATTAATTCAAATCTTTTTAGCTTTTGAATGCACACACTGACATAGTATAATGTCATGCTAATTTAGCTATGGGGTAATAACCAAATAATTAAAACATAAGAACTTGTTATAGGAATGAATGCCAGTAAGCTAGTCATGTATGAGACTAGGACATGGTTGGATATGGAAAGGTACGGATATGGAAAGGTTATGATCCACACAGGTACTAAAATCTTCCTACCTTTAAATAAAACTTGGACTGCAACCTTTTTGATAACACTAATGAACACCACATAATTATATTCTTGGTGTAGTGTCTAGGTCCAAAAGGAAGGCATCCAATTAATTGGGAAGACAATAGGAAGTGTGTGGAGAATGTGTCAACACATTGGCCATAATTCCAACTCATGGATGGTGAGATACATGACTGAGATAAAGAGCACTATGTAATTCAATACAAGGTGCACTGAATAAGAATGCATTGAGAATTGCACTCATGCATAGTAAGTGATAGAATTGTATACTAAATGAAATGGTTGAATATGTTTTGTAAGTACATGCATATATATTATTGCATGGAAATAATTATTACTAACAACTAAAATGTGGTTAACTCATGAAGTTGAGGACATTTCAGGGAGGTGTTAGACATTGCAACAGGAAATTTGCAAGTCAAGTAGTCATGTGAGAAATGACTACATGAAATTTTCTTGTTCAAAAAAAGAAGTAATGAACTTACAGATATTACTGTGAACATGAATATGAATAGAATGATGAGTCATTCTATTTCATTAAAATGTTGGGTGATTGTGAATGAATTGATAGGTGCAGGAAATTCTAAGATCACTGCATAAGATTTTGTACATATTGCAATTGAATTATGATGTACAACAAATACTGACAATTGTTGGCAGTATACAAGATGAAGCCCTATAGGAAAAATGGTATGCAATTTGGTGCTTGTGGAAAACCACAAGGAAGGTTGCAATCTTAATATGGAAACAACCAAGATGAATTATGAAATGGAATTTCATGTTTTGGGGAAAAAGATGAATTCCTTTTTGAACTAATTGGAGTTCCTAAATGAATTCTTTTATGTTTTCTCATGATAACTACATGTGGGTGATGCAGATGAGATGAT
>ML862124.1:23833-42506 GCA_009831015.1 Picea engelmannii
TTTTCTTTTCCTATGGCTTTTATCTTTTACCAGCTTCTTTTACCCCCTGGGCCTTTAGCCCCTTCTTCCCACAAGACAAGATGTACCCTGGAAGGTCATTCTAATGGCCAAACTAGGGGAATGGGATGGATGAGCGGGGTATAAGATGAAAAAGTGATAAGATGGTGGGAGCGGACGATGGCTCTGCAAACCCCCCTTGGTGGCTAACAAAAACCCATGAATGTCGGCTTGCTAAGTTGCCCCATCAATCACCCCAACAATGGTCAAGTGGATTAGTGTAAGATCCAAGCAGTCATCTGAAATGAAAGGAACCTAATGCATATATAAGAAGGTTATAACGATCAAATACGACACAGACCATGATACCTCAGACCAATTACCTCATGGAGCAAGAGTCCTCTCTGATGCAAGACCAGGCCGGTAGTGATGGAGGCTGCTACTGCTGATAGGACAAAGCTGGCTGAGAAGAAGAAAGATGGGCCCTCCAGGGCCATGCTCAAGTCAATCCGCCCTCGGTACTCTATGTCTAGGACCATGTGGGCCTCGAGACATGATCTCCTAGTTATCCCCAGATATCGGGGATAACAGGCTTGATTGATGGAATTTTGGATTTCCTAGTTGTGAGTGGTGGCCATTTGGAGAGGGGAAGTGCGGGTAATGAAAAGAAATGGGTGGGTAGGAAAACAAAAAAAAAGACTTATAAGTGATAGGTACCACAACGATTAGTGCGTGAAGGGAAATATAATGGAATAGGTGGAAAAATAGGGAAACTGGGAAGGGTCGGGTCCACTGAAACAAAAAGGATTAAAAATGAGGGGTATGACTGCAATCAGGGAGAAAAGGGGAATTGTAATTATCCCAAGCCAAATATTTTCTTGGAATCACTAACTACTACTGATCTATTGATGTGTAGGTATTTATTGAGTTCTTAAGTGCATACAAGATTCATCAACACATGAAGATCACAATATATTCAATATGTAGAAGCATAGGAAAAGATCTGACCCTTTTATTATGAGCAATGTAAGATCAATACAATAGATGGTCAATCTGGCATAAACTTCAGATGGTCGTACAAGCAATAGATATGAGTTGCTACAAAATGCTCCCTAGAATACAAAATAAGCCTCCAAAGGTTGGATATACAATGAAGACTGAATCAAGCAGTTCTGAGTCATACTAATGCTCAACCTCCAAGATGGAAAGTGCCACACCCTGCTAGAATGTTGAAGCCCTCAATAATTCGGCCCTGCTACCAAAAGTGTCCAACCATCCTGAGAAATATGCCAAATGAAATATCAGGCAACTGTAAGGACAACCTAGATGTCCAAATCCCCAAATCCACTCTCCAAACATGTAGATCTGAATGCCTCCACTGAATGGTGCGCCCCACTGGATGACTGAAACCCTAGCTGGTTCGACCCTAATGAAGGAGGCCTCCAAATTCTCTAAAACTCTCCAAGAATATAGATCGGGCTATGAGAATCCCAAGGGAGAAGTTTTAGACTCAGATCTCAAGCAGATCTCCCTAGATATGAGTTTTACTGAATCACAGGACATCCCCTATGGCTCTATGACGTCCCAATCTGGAGACAAATGTAGAATGATGATAACCCTCCAGAAAATCCCTCAAACTGATGGTCCTACCCCTACAAAAAAAACCCAAATGTTGGAATGGCCTCAGGCCCTCAGGCCCTTAGGATAAGCTGGATCGAACCTCCCTCTAGATGATGGTGCGCCCTTGTTGGAAACATAAGAACAATACAACCTACTACCTTATGAAGCACTAGATGGAGATGGGCTGAGACTAGAATGGTGTGGAGGAGTCTTTCATCCCTGAGACCAAGCTGTGGAACAAGGTGAGTGGATATTTCACCACTGAGTTGCTCACAAGGGTTTGTACAGCAAAACCCCCAAACTGAATTCTCAAGAGAAATAGAAAATGCTAATTCAAAACCAGAATGAGTAATAGGTGTGGCCCAACCTCTTACTTATATTTTGCCTTCTAATTCTCTGTTGATCTAGGTTAACTCCTAGGATTAATCTTATATTCTTTTGTTGAGTTATCTTTTACTCCTTTATCCTTTTCCTTTCTTAAGTCAACTTAAAAATATAACTTTTAACTTCTTGACTTTCCCCCTCTTAGTGTAAGACTATGACCTAGTGGGGGTGCCCAAGCCAGTGAGTCTCCTCATCACCTCTCTAAGAGGTGGGGGACGTTACAGTATCCCCTGCTTGAAATTGCTTGTCCTCAAGCAATTCCAAGCCTTCTTCTCTAACCATGTGCTTCTGCTCCCAAGTGGCATCCTCAATGGGTAAATCCTTCCACCTGATCAGATACTTCTTCATGCTTCAGTTTCAGATCCTCTTCTCTCGGACTTCTAACACCTCCTCTGGAATCAAAACAAGTTGTCCCTCCTCATCCATGGGAGGTAATGCCTCAATAGGCATGACGTGTTGATCGAGGGCTTTCTTAAGGCACAAGACATAGAATACATTGTGAATTTTTCTACCCTGTGGAAGCTCCAGCTCATAAGATACTGCCCCTTTCCCCCGGTTGACCCTGTAAGGTCCAAAGAAACGTGGTTGCAGTTTCTCCGCTCCGATTCTTTTAATGGAGGCCTGCCTATATGGTTGCAACCTCAAATAGACTAAATCACCAACCTCAAGGTATGATCAACTCTTTGCTTTTCTTCTTGGACCTTTTGTTGGTTTTGTGCCCTGTGTAAATGATCCCTCAATTCCCTAAGAATTTCTTGGCTCTGTTGTATCCAATCTTGTACCATCGGAGCCCTGTTGTCATCAAATGAAATCTCCACAAATGATAAAGGATCATAGCTATATAAAGCTTTGAAGGGTGATATGCCAATGGACATATGTTGGGTGGTGTTGTAGCAATATTCTCCCAAATGTAACCATCTAACCCATACTTTATGTTGTCCTGCTACATAGTTTCTGAGGTAACCTTCCACCCATTTGTTGACTATCTTAGTCTGACCATCCATTTGAGGGTGATATCTAGTACTAGGAGTCAATGCCGTACCCACTAATATGAACAACTCCTGCCAAAACATACTCATGAATCGGTTGTCCCTGTCACTAATGATGGTTTTGGGTAGGTCGTGTAGTCTAAACACCTCTCTGAAAAATAATTCAGCCACTTGTATTTCACTGAAGTCTGTAGCTATGGGAAAAAAGTGTGCAAACTTCATCAACTTGTCTACCACCACAAAAATGAAATCTTTCCCCTATTCTCTGGGCAACTCGGTGATGAAATCCATGGATATACTTTCCCACTTGTGCTCTGGAATAGGTAGGGGCTACAACAGTCCTGCAGGGTGTGTATGCTCATCCTTATTTTCATGGCATGTAGTGCATTCTTTGACATGCTTCATCACATATTCCTTGAGGTCTTTCCATGAAAACCTCTCTCTCACCTGCTTGTATGTCTTATTGATGCTCTAATGCCCCGCTACTAGTGAGTTATGACATGGATGTAGGATCTTTGCTTTGAGAGCTGATCTAGGAACTAAAAAGATTCGGCCTTTGTAATAGATGAGGTCATTTATAACCCTGAAGTTGTCATCCTGTATTTGCCCGTCTAACAGTTGACAAGCGAACTGATCCTTTGAATATTCCACTATCGAGTGTTCCTTCCATTCGATTGACATACCAGACATGGAAAAAATTGATGGCCTTCTGGATAATGCATCGGCCACTGCGTTGTTCTTTCCTTTGACGAATTCAATGTCAGAGTCATAGGCCTGTATTTTTCTTACCCATTTTTTTTGTCTTTCATTCAAATCCTTCTGCTCCAATAGATATTTAAGATTGTTATGGTCTGATTTGACCACAAACCCTGCACCTACCAAATATTGCCTAAATTTGGCTAGTGCATGCATGATAGCCAACATTTCTTTGTAGTAAATGTTGTAAAGTAGTTCAGGACCCCTAAGTTTTCGGCTTTCATAGGCAAGGGGGTTCCTTTTCTGCATCAACACGACCCCTATACCTTCCCCTGAGGCATCACACTCCAAAGTGAAGGGTATGCCTAAATCAGGAAGAGCTAGAATTGGGCAGGCGCTCATGACCTTTTTCGTTTTCTCCATCGTGACTTGGGCCTCATCATTCCATTTGAAGGACCCCTTTTTTCTTAGGTCAGTCAAGGGTGTGCATAGTTGAGAAAACCCTTTGACAAATTTCCTATAGTATGTTCATAGGCCCAGGAATCCCCTCATTTTTGTGAGTGTTTTCGGAGTAGGCCATTCCCTAATGGTTGTTATTTTATCCTGGTGTACTTGTACCCCTTTTTCCCCTATTATGTGCCCCAACTAAAGCACTTCTATCATTCCAAACTCACACTTGGATTCCTTGGCGTATAGTGGTTGTTCCTCCATGATTGACAATATTTGGTCCACATGTTGAAGGTGTTCCTCCCAGGTCTTGTTGTAAATGAGCAAGTCATCAAAGAATACCAACAAGTGTTTCCTCAGCTGTTTATTGAACACATGGTTCATGCAAGACTGAAATGTGGCTGGGGCATTGGTTAACCCAAAGGGCATCACCAAAAACTCGTAATGGTCATAGTGACACCTAAAGGTTGTTTTTGAGATGCCCTCTTCCCTCATTTTGATTTGATGGTAGCCCGAGCGAAGATCATTTTTTGTGAAATATATAGCTCCATGCATCTCATCCAGCAACTCATCAATCATGGGTATGGGGTACCTATTTTTGATCGTATTTTTATTCAAAGCCCGAAAGTCAATGCACATTCTCATCATTCCATCCTTCTTCTTCACCAAGACTACTGACAAAGCAAATGGGCTTGAACTCGGTCTGATGTGTCCCATGTCTAGAAGCTCCTTGATGGACTTCTCTATCTCATATTTATACATATTGGGGTGCCTATAGGGTGTGGTGATAACAGGCTTAGCCCCTGATTCTAGCTCAATGATGTGCTCAAACCCCCTGTCTAGTGGCACACCTGGAGGAATTGGCCCAAACACTTTATGGTGCTTGTCAAGGATTCTTTTGATCTCTGGTGCGTAATGCACCTTTCCCTTCTCATCCACCCATGTTGAGACCTTACATTCCACTGCATATACAATTTCTTCCCTTCTGAAGATGGCTTCCATTCTCTTGGTCGTGAACACTTTGGCAGAGTTACCTGTCATGCCTCTGAGCACAACCTTTCATCCTCCTTCCCCCATAAAGGACATTTCCATGGTCTTGTAATTTGTGGTGATGGGTCCTAAAGTGCCGAGCCATTGCACCCCTAGGATGATGTTAGTATCAGGAAGATCCATCACATACACATCCTGAATTAACTCATGCCTTCCCAAGGTGAGTTTCATACCTGGTATGTATCTATTACAGGGCATAGTACTACCACCTGCTACCTCCACTTTGAATCCTTCAAACTCTACTATAGGTATGTGCCTCCTCTTCAGTAATGTTGCATCAATGAAATTGGGGGAAGCTCCTCCATTAATCAGAACTGACACTCTTTGTCCTTGCAAGACCCCTCTCATCCTGAAGGTGTTGAACTTGGGTACCCCACTGATAGATGCCAATGTAGCCTTCTCTCCAGCCACACAGTCTAGTTCTGGAACCTCCTCTTGTGCTACCTCTAACGTTTTGACCTCCATGTTTTGTATCTGACCATACTCATCCTCTTCTTCATCATCTGAAGTGACCTCAATGTAATGTACCTTTCCTCGTCCCATGCACTTGTGTGAGGGATTCCATGGATCCTTGCATGTGAAGCAGAGTTGCTTCCTTCTCAGTTACCTCCTGGTGTTGTCATCTATTCTTCCACGGCCCCTGTCATAACCCTTAGGGTCATGTCCTCCCTGGTTTATTGGAGGCCTTTGATCTATTCCGCCATTGTTAAGAGGTGAACTGGGTATGAATTTTGGTTTAGCAGCTAGACCCAGATCCCTCGTCTTCCAAATTGCTTCATGTAGGTTGGTAGGCTTGAAGCCCTTAACCCAACCCTTCAAGGGTTCCATCAATCCTTCTGGAAAGAGCATCATGAGCCTAGTTGGGGACATATATTGTACCATCATTTCCAACCTATGGAACTCATCAATGTATGCCTCAGCCACACCTATTTGCTTGAGTTGGGTAAGCTCCCAGAAATGTAACTCAGCATATCCTAGATCAAATCTATCAATGAGCCTCTGAGTGAATTCTGTATAGGATACAATCTGCTTGTGGCCAAGTGTGGTGAGCCCATGGTACCACCAATTGTGTGCTTTTCCATCCAAGTACATAGTGACAAACTTGATGGCCTCCATCTCTCTCATGGGGTTAAGATGCAGGTAAGTATCCATCTTCTGCACCCATGCTTTTGTTGTCATCTTAGTCGTACCATCAAAGTATCGAATCTCTATCTTCCCTTCCCTTCTCTCAAACTCAATGATTCCCTTATGGTTCGTCCTAGGCTAGTTTCTGAACTTGAGTTGACAATACTGGTCTAGGGACATCTGTATTTGAACTTTCATATCCAAGTTGTAGTATTCTCTGGTACTCCTGGCTAAATGTTCCACAAAATATTCAACATGTTCATGCTTCCCTTACTCATCTGTGAATGTAGGCATGTATGGTCTGGGGTTAGCTCTGCTACCTGATTGTTGGCCTAGCGGTTCATCTGTGAACACTAGCACGTATGGCCTATGATTGGTTCTGCTACCCATCTGCCCATGGAACGTGCCACCTCCAAGACTTCCTTCGGATCCTGTTGCTTTCTCTGGGTTATATCTGATTTCCTCATGGGTTCCACCGGACCCTCTAGCCTCCTTATTCCCATACGTATCAGGATCTTTTCCTCGATGGGTTACTTGCATCAGAAGGTCAGTTTTCCTAGTTTGGTTCTCATTCATTTTATGTATATTCTCATAAACTTTCTTCAAGGTTTCAAAGATTTCGTTATGTCCCCTTATGTTGGTTTCCTGATACTAATCCAACTGTCGCACCAATGTGCTTTCTGTGCGGTTGATGTTTTACTAGAACTTACCAAATTCATCTACTAAGAGACCCAAGCCCTGGGGCTCATGGTCATCCCCTGACCCTTCCATTTATGCCTGTGTTTCACTGTTGTTTTTCTTCCTCCTACCCATAACAATTCCCCTATACCTCTGCATGCACTGATCTCTCCACAGGTTTGGAGGATCGAGGATCTAGTACCACTGTAATGGTCCCAAGCCAAATCTTTTCTTGGAATCACTAACTACTACTGATCTATTGATGTGCAGGTATTTATTGAGTTATTAAGTGCATACAAGATTCATCAACACATGAAGATCATAATATATTCAAGATGTAGAAGCACAAGCAAAGATCTGACCTTTTTATTATGAGCAATGTAAGATCAATACAATAGATGGATGATCTGGCATAAACTTCATATGGTTGTACAAGTAATAGATATGAGCTGCTACAAAATGCTTCCAACAATACAAAATAAGCCTCCAAAGGCTGGATATACAATGAATACTGAATCAAGTATATCTGAGTCGTACTAATGCTCAACCTCCAAGATGGAAAGTGCCATGCCCTGCTAGAATACTGAGGCCCTCAATAATTTGGACCTACTACCAAAAGTTAACAATCATCTCGAGAAATATGCCAAATGATAGATAGGGAAACTGTAAGGACAACCAAGATGTCCAAATCCCCAAATCCACTCTCCAACCCTGTAGAACTGAATGCCCCCACTGAATGGTGTGCCCCACTAGATGATTGAAACCCTAGATGGTTCATCTCTGATGAAGGAGGCCTCTGAATGCTCTGAAACTCTCCAATAATATAGATCGGGCTATGAGAATCCTATGGAAGAAGTTTCAGACTCAAATCTCAAGCAGATCTCCCTACATATGAGTTTTACTGAATCACAGGACGTCCCCTATTGCTCCAAGATGTCCCAATCTATAGAAAAATGTAGAATGATGATAACTCTCCAGAAAATCCCTCAAACTGATGGCCTTGCCCCTACAAACAAAACCCAACTGTCGAAATGGCCCCAGACCCTCAAGATAAGCTGGATCGAGCCTCCCTCTAGATGATGGTGCGCCCTTGCTAGAAACCCAAGAACAGTATGACCTGCTACCGTCTGAAGTGATAGATGGAGATGGGTTGAGACTAGAATGGTGTGGAGGATTCTTTCATCCCTGAGACCAAGCTGCGAGTGGATATTTCACCACTGAGTTTCTCACAGGGGTTTGTACAGCAAAACCACCAAACTGAATGCTCAAGAGCAATAGCAAATGCTAATCCAAAACCAGAATGAGTAATAGATGTGCCCCAGCCTCTTACTTATGATTTTCCTTCTAATTCTCTGTTGAGTTAGGTTAAATCCCAGGGTTAATATTCTATTCTTTTGTTGAGTTATCTTTTACTCCTTTATTCTTTCCCTCTCTTAAGTCAACTTAAAAATATAACTTTTAACTTCTTGACTTTCCCCGTCTTAGTGTGAGAATATGACCTAGTGGGGGTGCCCAGGCAACTGAGTCTCCTCATCACCTCTCTAAGAGGTGGGGGACATTACATGAATCCAATGGAATAGGTCCCAAATAAGTCTATCAATGGGACTATTATCCTCTTTTTTATGTTTTTATTTTTTATTTTTACTATTGTGGAATTTTACTCCGATCTGAAGAATATTGTAGTGATGAAATACCGAAATTCTTAACAGGAAGAAATGTGTAGTAATTTCACAACCTGAATGTAGGAGATACAGTTGCACATCAATAGATATTGTCTATTCTATTTTTGTTTCTGTCTCAAGGGTTAGGTTATTAAAGTGTTCTACATACAAGAGTTTTCCGTGTGTTATAGCTCGATATACATGTGAGGTCCAACAGTGGTACTCGACCCAATATATCAACGCACCAACTAAGGAGGCTAGATCGTGCCCTTAGCCATACTACTAGACTACCCTAGTACTAGAGAGTATCTTCCCAAGTGTTTTTCTCGCTCGCACTATAGAAATCAGGAGGCCAATCGATTTATCTATGGAGGTCTTCAAGAGATCTAGGCCGATCCATATACAGGTGTTGTCTAATGTGTTATGACTCAAAGGGGTACCAATAGGGGTTACAAGGGTGGCCAACATATGTACGCTTAAGTACCACTTTTATTTCCTACGTGTATGAATCCCCGACCACAGGTTTATGCACAAAACGACAGATCTATGTAGCTTAAAGATGATGGAATATGTCTCTACCCTGAAAAAAAATGTAACCCACATTTGTTTGCCAAGGAAGGTGCTTTGATACCACTTGTAATATTCCATATATAAAATAGTATGCAGAACATAAATAATTAGCTAGAAATGATAGATAAACAATGATATAACCATAACAACACCATAATAATACCAAAATAATACCAAAATAACACCAGAAGAGCACTTTGATTACTAAGGGAAATGTTCACTTGCCTCTTCGAGGGGGAAACCTCCAACAGAGAAGAGATATATTACAATAATATCCAACTCAACACTTCTCATACCCTCTATTCCTATTTATACTAAATCTATCTATCCAAAAGAATAATCTAGAAGAAGATCATGCTAGAAGCGGAAGATTCTAATAGGTATTCTTACATTTGACTTATTCCTCCTTAATTTTAGGCCTTATTAATATTGACCTTTATTACATGCAAATATATTATTCTATCCACTTGAGGGGTTAGGCCGGTTAGGTCCCTAGCAATATTCTATTAAGCAAATGAAACAACTTACAATTTGAAGCTCTAACTATGTTCCTTACCCAAGCTCTATGATTAATCTTCCAACATAACCATACTTTATATTTTCCTTCTCCTTTTTCCATGAGAGACTCCCTTTATTTATAGGATAGTAGAGATAAGATCAAAGGGAAATTTGGATAAGATTTCAGGAAGAAGATGAAAAAATTATAAAGTTCCAACTGTTAGCACTAGGAATCACCCTTAGATTGCAAAGAGGATAAGCCTAGTACCCATCAGATTATATGTAAATATAAATGATTGTTTAAAAGGTCAAATGGATAAGACTCATGATAATAATGTTCTAACTCAGAAATCTGGGCTAGCATGAACAAGAAATTGAGGTCTTGATCAACTTCCGTCAGTGAGTGGGAGTAAAAGTGAATAGAAGGAAGAATTTAGTGAGGGAAATGTATAGGTTTGCTACAGAAATCAGGTCTTCAAGCAGCCTAAGGAGGAAAAACTTCAAACAAAAGATCTTCTTGAATTAAAATCTTAAAGAAAACTGAATAACATCATAACAATACTATAATCAAACATTTATCATAATACAACTATAAAAATCTCATGTGAATCATTCAATCATGAACACTTAATTATAAGGGGCAATAAGATGGAATAAGAGAAACTGACTTATATTAATAAAAAATTCTCAAGTCAAGTACACAACCAGAGAATCAGTAAGCTTCATCAAAATATTACAATAAGGGAGCATAGCTCAACCATCCAAACCTACTAAATCATTTGGAATGTCAATTTCTAACATAATAGAAAATTCACTAACTAGAGGTGTGAGTTGGCCTTCCTCCCATAGGATTCTCCAAATCAGTTATTCAAACTAACAGTTGTGCTAACAACGTTGCTATAAAAAAAGAAACATGTTTGCAATCAATCCAACAAACTTTTAACTGACATTGTCTTCATTGAAGCGCATCTCTTTCTAATGCCAAGTGTCCTATAGAGGGTGTAAGTTATCATCATGCTGCCACCTATGATCTCCCTTCTCCACGTCATCATCCACACACCTAAGTGATAAACTCAAACCCCTTGATTCGAGGTACCAGTTGGTAGCATTGTTCAGTAGCGCACTGGGTAGCGAGTTTTTTTAGGGCCTTTACAAAATGCATTGCACATTTCGTAGCACAGATCCAAAACAAGCCTGCAGAATTGGTAGCATCGAGCCTGTGTATCTCTGTGTGCAATTCCTTGGCAGAAACACTGAGTATCCCTGTGTTCAATTCGGTAGCACCAACACTGAGTATCTGTATGTGCAATTCGGTAGTGCCAACACTGAACTGGTGCTGCAAAATTGTTAGCATCCTTTACAAAATTAATTTGGCAGTGCCACTGTAATATCCCTGTGAATTAGGTAGCGCCATCGTTATGCAATGTAGGATATTTGGTAGTATTTTTGTGGAATTAGTAGCGCCATCGCTAAGTTCAATCTTAGGATATTTGGTGTCACTCTAGGTAGCAAACTGGCAAGACATGCTAAAATAGACGATTCTGCAGCGCCATAGCACTACGAAATGTCTGTGCTTTTCTGCATGATGAGACTAATAAAAAATTTGATCTGATAGGTTAGAATACTATAGATGCATGTATAGGTGGAAAAAAATAATTCATCCTTAATTACTTACTCTTGGAAATGGAGATTATATTCCTCCAATCATTTCATCAACCTAGCACTCCTTATGGAAGGAGGACTTCCTTTTGGAACAGTAGCATGCTTTCCTTTTGTAGTGATAAGATTCTTAATTGCAGGTGTTATTTTATTCACTATTGGTTTCTCTTTTTCAATGGACTCTTCAACCAACACATTCAAATTCCTCTATGACACTTCATACTTGGAGTGTTGCAATTATGCCTCGAGTTTTTTGTTCTGAGACTGAAAGTCTTTGTTTTGCCTATAGAGGTTCTTGATTTTTTTTATGGAGAGGAAGAGCTCTTCTATATGAAAATATTTCCAAATCAAGAGTGTTACTGTAATTATCCCTGAGATCCTTCATTTTAATTCTTTCATATACACCCTTTGATTTCAAGCGAGCAACCTCCTTCCTAGCCTCCTTCAGCTATCTAATCAATATTTTGAAGCTGTCACTGGTAGGTGGAGTCATGATGTTGATAATCTAAATAGGATTCTCCATGGATTCACCTTCATATTTCTATTGTACAGGGGCTCTATATACCATCTCTATAGGCCTCTTAACGCCTTCACCCTTGTCTCTCTTTTTCTTAAGAATAGAAACCTTTGGTAGAACTTGTGCTTCAACAACCTCCTTGAGAGATGATGATCTTCTGAAAGGTTTCCTGACTTTTGTTCTAGATGCTGAGGGAGATGAAGAGAAATTCAACTTTCTTCCTTGCTTGGTTGTGGTTTTAGTACATGAAGGGGCCTCTTCCAATTCTGGTGCAGGAAAACGTGAAGAGTCTCTCTGTGGAGAATGATACACCTCCCTTTTTTCTTCTTAAACTTCTTTAACAACCTATTTTACTTGAGAAATGGATTTACTCTTTATTTTCTTTCTTGTTTCTGTTGGAGCATCACTAGAAGATGGAAAAGGACTTTGCATCTCTGATTGAGGAGTTTAAGTTGTGTCCAACTTCATGTGAGTAGAAACAATGAATTGATCCCAAGGAATGTTCCTCTTCATCAATTCTTCCATTACCAACATTCTGATCAATCCAGAATGAAAGAAACTAGTATCTACAACCTTGGATTTTTCTTGGACTCTGTCATACATTTTCACCATGCTCCTCAACAAGTAGAAAGGGATATTCATTTCATCTTTACCAGTAAAATGAAGTACAATTATTTTATGGTACTAGTATAACATATTAAATTGTCCCTCACATGTGAAGCATCTCTGGATCATCTTCAACATCTTGTCAAAAACTTCAACTAGATGAATTTTAGGAACCCCCCTTGGACAAGTTGTCAGTCTAATAATCTGGTTTAAGGAATTCCTTAGAGAAGGAAGCATTCAATGTCATGGATTTAAGCCATCTCTCCTCTCTGTTAGGAATCCCCGTGGCTACTGTAATAGAGGCTTTAGACACCTCAAACTCTAGATCTCCTACCTTAGTCTTAAGGCCATAAAAATGTGAGAAAAATTTCCTTGCCACTTTAGGATGTCCCCTCTGCATGTTTTGGAAAAATGAGAGACAACCCATCCTTTGAAAAACTTCGCTAACCATTGGCTCTGCATCAAATAGGTGCGTGTCTTAGGGTTTACTTCTTACCATAGTTCCTCCCTTGTGATATTTCTTCTTCTAATGTTTCTCCATGGGTCAATATAAGATTTCAAATGATATGGTGCAATGAAGTCTAGGAGAGAAAACAACGTCAGACTTCAATGGGAGAATGATAGTGAACAATGGTTTCTTTTTCCTACGATTATCCTCTAGCTCACATTGTTTTGAGGGCTTTTAGAAAGCAAGAAATGAAAATTTCCCTTCCCTTATTGTCTGTAGATCTCAAACTGAAGAATAGAAATATAGTGAAAAAAAACTACTACAATGGTCTTTGAAAACCTATCTAAAAACACTCCAACCTGAATAGTAGAGGAAGCAGGGGAAATGCAATGAAGTTTTAGTAGCAATTTTTGGTAGTGTAATGTGTATACAAGGAACAAATGTTTTCTCCAGCACTCAACACTCATGAACAAAAGGAAATTGTGTGTTTGATAACTAAAAACTAGGTGTGGCGGCTGCAAGTATGTGAGAGGGAGATTATGGATGGAGAGGGGTGAAGGAGGGAGTGATTTGCAGACATAGTTGCTACCAAAACGTAGGCAACAACTATCACATGAATTATCTATGCAAAGGAGGGAAACCATGGAATACCTGGAGGAGTAATGACAACTTGATTATATGAAACAAGTTAGGATATCACCATGACCACCTTAGCATCCAAATCCACCTCAACAACTAATCTCGTAGTGTTGACTACAACTAGTCTGAACTGGTAGTTTCAATAGCACCGAGTTTGATAACATTCAAATATTTAAAACCATTAACAAACTCATTAAAATCAAATCTTCGAATGTATTTTTTAACTAACCATGGTGATGAAAACAAGGTATAACATGACCTCATTGAAATGATGATGAATCATGGAAACCAATAAAGGACGAGGAGTGTGCTACAAAAACTCCAAGTGAATTGGGAGTGCTCTTTTTCAAAAAGATGATTTGACCAATTTTAATAGGACATAGGGATAACATGGAAAGGATATAAAGGTATGAGTGGAAAGAGTGACATGTCAAGTCATGAAGGTCATGGGATGAGTCGGGCTTGGTGTCAGGTCATGAGGTGATTCAAACCATTAGCCAAGAAAATGAACCTAGGCTAAAAATATATGTGAGGGTCAAAAAATGAGTCAATACTCAAGCCTTTATTTATTTAAGGTAACCTAAGTAAATCACACTTAAGAAGATAAGGAAAAATTTAAAAATATAAAGGCTTAAAAAACTTAAAACTAAGGGCTAAAAGACCCAAGGAAATTTAGTGTGATAACACCAACCACGAAAAATCTATCGTTCAATATCATCTCATGAAACCAATATTAAAGAGAGATTAATAGACCTGGTCACACCCTGCATTCTTGTAGGGAGTGACCGATTTCTCCTTTCAAGAGGAGAGGAAGCAAACGATCTCTCCTTGTAGGAGGAAAGGAAGTGACCAACACTTCTTGGTCACGGGTTGCAAATGGGTCACCAACGACCATGCAAAAAAGTGTTGTAATCTCAAGAGAAAAGTTGTATCACTCAGTGTTTTAAACTACTAAATCTTGGATGATGCCCATTAAGTGATTAAGTGGAAAATAATTGTATCGTAGATTCCCCGTAAAGTGTGAGGTCCGAAGAGGTATCAGATGGCAGAAATACTTTACAATAAAATCAAAGATCTTTGAGTGAAGGAACCTAGAAAGAAACCACCATCAATCATAAATAATAACATCCTCGAGGTGGGAATACTCATGATCAGTAATAAAAGCTAAGCATATCCACCAACGAATACATTGCAGATCCATACATGACACAAGTAGATATATCATGACCACTAAAGAATATACTATGGATCCATGTTACAAGTGAGAGCATAGCCAATACCAAGTACAAATGTTGTTCTATGGAATAGTATACAAATCATTGAGAGTACTCAGTTCCTATGTGATCTATGATGTACTCATGTATCATTTCATCACACCTTGGGAGGGAATGAGATCAAGGAATGAATGGTCTTGACATAAGTTCTTTGTACAAATACAAATGGTATGAATCTACAACATGCGAATAAATGGGATGATGTCTACAATGGTAGATATTGTACAATTACCGACCATTGATGTATATTGTTAAGAGATGAGAGGAAATCCACCGATGATGATGATGAACCCAAAGATACATAGTACAATATAGTGGATGTGAATAAATGAGTTGATCGAACACCCATAGATTTATTCAACAAGAGTCGATGATGTAAAACCACTACTAAAATGCAAGGAATCTTGCAACTGATGTGTGTAAGCTCGAGGGTACTGACTTTTTTCTAGATTTCAATCCTAGATAATGAGCTAGGGTCGACAAGATGATGACTATCATTTTTTCAAGGGTGACTTGATAGGTGACTACCATTTTTTAGGATGACTAGAGGAAAAACCCTCACTCTTTTTTTTGTTTTTCATATTAACGAGCACAAAAGAAAATAAAACTATGCTCAATGTTTTCACCCATAGATTTATTGTTGTGCCCAAGCCAGAGAATAGTGTTGAAGTCGTCATTTCATGTTTAGAGGTCCTGAAAGGAAAATGAATACTCTAAGGTTGATTATTTTTGTAAATTTATTCTCCCAAGCCTGGAAAAGGATAAAAGAATATAAGGGAGAACTCTTTTAGCCAAAGTTTACTAGAGTATCATTTTTCGTAATTAGTTCATCTGGTCCGAAAAGGGGTAAACGTGCACCGAATATACATCCTTTCAAATCCATTTAACAAGTGTGAAAGAATACAAGTTCACATAGAAATATTTTCACATTTAGGGAGTATGAAAAGATCTTGATGGATACTCCAGGGTGTACGTTTTTCATGGTTGGTTATCGAGCATGACAAAGGAGTAATAATAATCTCAACTCGAGAAAATGAGTAGATTGTGATGAAGTTATAGGAATAATGAACATGACTTAAAGCAATGTACTACAACAAGACATGGAAAATGATGGCCACTCATAACAATGGTTCTCATCCATAGGTTTCATATATGGTGTAAAATAGATGGCTAGCAATTAAGCATGTCTGCATTGTGGTATAAAATGGAAGAATGCAATGATATAGCATCATGAAGTAGTGAAGCAAAACCATAGGTGTGACCATTCAACTACAACATAAAGTATTGTGAACCCTATCCAGAAAGGATAAAAATTATGGAAAGAGAGTGATTGTGGCTCAATTTCGAAACATAAATCACTATAGAGGGTTCCAGGGCACTAGCATTGCAGCATAGGCATGGAATTATACTAACGGTTGCTAATCTGGGATGCCCATGAATGGTAGGCTCTACCACTCAAAATACGACATGAAAATAATTGAAGCGATAATGTCACATTTTGAATGGGGTTTAACTTAAGGAATAAAGAGGGGAATTAGTGGTGGCCAAATGCATGCAATAGAAAAGGGGAAGAAACCACAACCCTAATCCTAAATGTCAAGTTTCAACACACTTGTTGAAAGTTGAATCGACATTATCATGGGAGAATATTCCATATCGATAATAACAAATGTTAATTTGTAGCCTAAAAGATTAAAAAAAACTTAAAAAAAAAAACTCCGGAGAAAACAAAAAATTAACTTCTCTATTGTGAAAAGGGTTATTTTGAAGACTATTTTTCCAAAAATGGAAAAATAGTAATTATTTCGGGAAAATTGGGTTTTCACCTTATCTATTTTATTACCCTTAGTAAAAAAGTGTAGAAAAGATTCTTTGTGGAGAAATTTGTAGCATTTATTTTGAGATCTTGGGCCATATATTTGTTAGTTTCTACATTTCAGGTTAGTAATTTGAACCTAACTTAGAAAAACCATGTTTTTGTTTCCCATTTTGTTGAAAGTTTTTCTTGTATTGAGGCAAAAAAATCTCGAGTGTGAACGTTGGCATGAGATCCTATATCCGGTCAGCATCCATGAAGCCCTCATCACCTAGTATCCAAAGGATGAGGGCGACCGGTCATTGCTAAAGTGATGGTAGTGATAGGTCGCTTCCATCAATTGGTGAGGGGGAAACAAACCAAGAATGGTCTCCATGTACAAGGATATTTCCCAACAACCAATGACCAAAAATAAGTTGTCACTATGTGGAAAGAATAAGGGAGTGACCATGCCTAGATGGTCTTGCAAGGGTAGGGGCGATTAGGTCTATTTGAAAGTTTTGTTGAATGATTATTTGTTTATGGTTTATGGGTATGTGTGTTAATGATATTTTCATGTTTTTTGGTAGGTATTGTAGTCATGAGTAAATTGAAAGAGAGGGAGCATGAAATTAATGATAATTCTTCCATGGAAGACCCACAAACTTTAGATTCTTTATGAGATTTTGGGTTGCTCAAGTTCATTTTGTGTCAGAGTATGAGAGCACAACCATTTATGTTAGAGCGGTTGATAGGGATGAAACATCTTGATGACCATCATTTCATGCTTTGACACTAGGTGTTGACATTGAATATCACATGATTATCATGACGAGGGGCCATGATGGTACTATTTGGGGGCAAGGAAGTTTAAATTTAATCAATTGGTTCATATATAAAGAAGTATTGTCATCCGGGGATGAGAAAGAGAAGAAACAAGCTTCCAATTGCACAAGTTACAAACATGTCATTGTAGACCAATTTATATACTATCACATGGGAAATAGGTATTACAGGGCCTCAATTGGATTCGAGGATTCATTTCATTTATTTCATGATGTGTCTGAGTCCCACTGTATATAACTGGTGTTCATAGCTTCTAGTGAATATGAAGGAGAAGTTCACCTAATGCAGGATCGTAGGACATATGTAGTTTTGATATGGGTCAATTCTGTTATCATTATTTTTCAATTAGGTTCCTTCTTCACGCCCCTTAGTGGCATGGCTTATCGGTGGAATGAGAGATCTTGCCATGAAAAATGGACAAAGAATCAAGATTTTGTCATGTCTCAGGGTAGGTCGACAACCAAATTTTAGAGAAGATTTATTCAGTTGGTGGTATGGTCAAATGATAGGCATAGAGGATTATGATTATAGGGGTGTGGATTATTTAGGGGACTCAAGAACTCTCCTTCTCGATGGAGAGGGATGGAATCATGAACTTGATAACAATGATTGGAAAATCAATTATTAAAATATTTTCGATTTTTTGATGTTTTGTTTTGTGCTTTTAAAATATATGATTCTTTTTTTTTGTGTAGAATGACTAATCTTGTGGGTTTTACAGATTGTGAACCAGTTCATCTATGGGGAATGTCACCATTTGATCGTCATGTGAAGTACATGGGAGTGGCTCAATTACATCAGGGAATAGGGCCCCATGAATAACTTTTAGAGGATCTCTAAGTGAACCTTGAGAAATTGACTGTCGGGATTATGGTACCAGAACTAGATGATCTTCCTCTGTAAACACAGAGGCATAATTTTAGTTTAGGTGGCACCTTTTCCCGCCTCCTATGGAAGGTTCCTAGGGATGTGATGTGTTATCATGTGCATAGTCCTCCACATGATGATTAGTATTATATCTTTACAATTTGTGTACTACATTCCTATGCGGTTTCTAGTCAGATGTATGGTAATATGGCCCAATTTTGTGATGCTACACTTATGATGTATTCTAAACACTCTCTATATATACATGGATGTTTAATTTGTGGATTTTACTCATGTGTACATAAAT